>LPNX011002545.1:61587-126960 GCA_001517045.1 Pseudotsuga menziesii | reverse complement strand
TATGTTATTTTGTTAAATTTCAAAAAACACACTTGAAAATAGAAATTAAAAATATTTTACAACAAAGATAATTCAAAGGGCCCAAAAAATGTCTGAAAAATGAAAATGTGTGATACTAGAATCAACCATTTTTGAAATGGGGGTAAAAATAGCTACTAAAATTAGGAGAGAGAAAAACGAGAACTGTGTCGAGTTCTCGTTTCATAGTATAAGTGGTTTTCCATAGAGAGGTTCTTCCAAAGCTAGGGCATGGTGGCCCATTTCCACAAAGGATCAAGGTATATCCATTTATTTATGTTGATAGTTTAGTTTTATGGATTATTTTGTTTGCATGTTTATGTACTTATAGTTTGTTGCAGGTTCTCCTCTAATTTCATGTGGCCATCTCTCACTTTCCTAACAAGTTTCCTGCAGGGTTTCATGGCTCAGAGCTAACATTTCTTTGCAGGGTTTTCTTTCACCCACAAGAACCCTACCCTTCTGTCCTATAGATGGAAGGTAGTTGTTCCTGCTCGTAGCTAGGGTGAAAACCCTACTACACCATACACACCACAACAAAATGTTGTGGCTGAGAGGAAGAACAGATCACCGAAGAAGATGGAGACATGCCTTCTCCATGCCAAGCATCTACCTCCTTCTCTTTGGGTTGAAGCAGTAAACTATGCTTCGTATTTACAAAACAGGGTACCCCACAAGTCAGTGGTTTGGGTCACTCCATTTGAAGCACTGCATGGGTATAATCCCAATGTTTCTCATCTGAGAGTTTTTGGTTCCAAAGCTTGGGCTAGAATACCACTTGAAAAGAGGAAAGCCTTCCAAGCCCAAAGTAGCGAGTTCCTTCCAAGCCCAAAGTAGAGAATGCATTCTACTGGGATATGAAGAGGATGCAAAATATTACAAACTGATGGAGGTTGTAACCAGAAGATGCTTCATTGAAAGAAGTATCCAGTTCAAAGAAGATCAATTGCATGGTGCTCCTCCAGTAGCACAGGAAGGTATAACTATTTCTTCACCTATTTTTGATGATGATGATGATGTGCTACATGTTTCAGATTTAGATGAAGAATATCACATTCAACATGATCTTGTCATTGAGACTGAATCTGAAGAGGTTCTAGATCTAGATCCAGTACCTATTCCTAATCAGAAGCCTAAACCCAGATGGGCTAAAAATCTTATTGATGCAGCTGGAAGAGGTGTTGGAGATCCAAAAGACACAAGAAGAACAAGGTCCCAGTATCAGAATGAGCATGCTGAACTATCTTTCATAGATTCTCTCTCTACAGTATGGTGCAGCAAAGTTCCAAATCGGTGCTACTTGATGATGGAGAATGATCAGCAACATGGCCCACATAAGCATAAACTTGATCATTCCCTACCTTCACCATCCCGAAGAGACAAATAGAGTCATCAGATCAGAACTTTGCAGAGGTCCACTGATGGACCATGCTGCTGCATAGAGCTGCAATTTTGCAGTAGTGTTTTTGCTGAAGTTAATTTTCTAAGGAGGAAGCTTCTTTCTTCTAAAGATAGCTTGCAGATTGCTATTTTCCTGCTTATTTTTGAGGGGCGGTTTTTCCCATGAGGTTTTCTCCTGTTTCCTCAGTTGTATTAAGAAACATTTTTTTATTATCTTTTAGATTGTATTTGGGTGACCTATGTTCTTTTCACCAGGGCCCACAGTTGTCCAAGTTAAGATCCAGGGGGGTGTTAGGATTATTAATCCTCCCTTGGTCAAATGTCTATTAGATTAATTATTGCCTAACTTAGGAACCTTAATTAAATATTTGGGTCCACTTGGCCTAATGAGGCCACATGTACTAGTCACTGGAGTGTGGGGAACACTGCTAGAAGTTAAGTTCCATTACTGCATGTGTATGCATCAGTTTGGGCACCTCCTAAACCAATCCCTACATTTTAGGAGCCAATGGGAGTCCCAACACAAACCTACTTCAGTTATTTGGAGTTAATACTAGTTAGTCTCAGTTATCCCCTCCGTTACTTTCAATTAGTTCACAAACAATTATCTAGTGCATGTCTTGCATGGATAATGCATGGATGCCCGTGGAGTAGGCGCCTTTTCCCACCTACCACACTTAGTTGCACTGAGTTAACTAGGTGTCACTGTTTGTTTGAGTTGGTTGAACATATGGGAGTTGACTTTGGACTCCGATATTGATTAAGAGACCATGAGTTAGAGATTGAGTTAGATATAGTCATATCCACTTGGGAGATTCGAATTCATACCCCATGCATTTTAATTCTTTCTATGTAAACTATTGTAACACTAGATATTATTATTGTGAATGATACTGTAAATTATTGAGTAATACTTGTATGATTCCTGTGTGGTTTGTTTTGTTTAGTTTGTATCTTCATTCTCTATCTATTTGCTGCAAAAATTATTAGAACTATCTGCTTGAAGATCTAAATGGCATTCAAGTTATAATAATCATGACCATCTAATGTGTTCCTTTATGAATGCAAGCTTGGACCATCTAAAACAAAGTTAGTAAAAATTAAAACCTAATTGTCTTCTTTGCATGAGATTATATTGTTTTACCATGGATCTTTTTGGACAAGACTTTCACTGAAAATAGTTGTTGTTGAATCTGCATAGTTTGGTGGAGATAAGATCATGTAAAATAAGATAATTTAATGTCTAACAAGTGACCAAAAAAGTACGACAATGGAACTTCTCAGTACAATAGAGCTAGTTGAATGTGGGAGCACAATAACTGCAACAATCTGACCTAAAAACCTCAAGTTAATAATACATGCATAGTATTTGTGTACTATTCCTGCAGAGCACTTGGATGCCTACCCAAACCAATAACCACTTCACCTAATACCTCTTTAGCTTCTTCACAAAAATGTTGCAATTCCTAAAACTGAAAGGATTAGATAGTTAAACTATAAAATAGAATAGTTCTTTTTTTACCATCCTCTTATATTATATTTAAATGATTAACATAATCAAAATTGGAGGATTCCTTTACAATAATGGTCATATTTTGGGATATACAACGAAAAATAATGATTCAATAATGAATAAATCAGAGCATCAGACAAGTAAATCTAAGAAAGAGGATCACTTCATAGTGGTGGGTTGTTTTGTAGTGAAGTGGTGAGTAGCTCCAATTCCATATGATCGACAATATGAATTATACATCCTCCACCTTCATAGAGACATATCATATAACCACTCGAAAGAATCTATGCTCTTAAAAAGTGTTGGACAGTGGACATTTTTGGACTGCTTTAAGTACTAGCTAGTAACCTTTCACAAACCTTTACAAGACATACAAATAAACGAGATTAAGGTGCGACCTAGAAATAGTAACTGAGAAAATATTATAAGGAAACATGATGGTCGTGCCATCCATTGGACTATACTCACCATAAGACTTCCATATTCAAACAATGATGTGTATCTCAAGGTCCATAAGTACGGAGCATGGGCTAATGTAGTTGGAGCATGCATCTACAATGGTAGTCACGACAATTAGAGATTCTTTTATGCTTGCATTTGGATATCTAATCCAGATTCCAATTCAAAGCCAAAAACTTAGTTGTCTGTATAGAAGCTCGACTGTCCCTTTTTTTACTTGTCGGAAATGAGGCCAAAACATCTAACGACCGACAAACATATTCATAGTTTAATGATGTGAAAATAGAAATTGAAATTCATTACCTTTCAAGGTTCAAGACCTGCAAAGTCGCAAGCTTGTGTAGCTATTCCGGTACAACTATTAGAAATAGTCACAATGCCTGTAGAATCTGGACTAGGCTACAAAAATACCATGAATTCCCTTTATTGTACTGCAGGAAGTAATGAAAGACACTACTTCCTATATGTTTATTGATTTAACAAACCTTCATCCACGACATTTGGATGCAATCAGCAGTAGTTTTTGTAGTCTTTGAAAACAACTATGCCAAAGTTTCCTCTGAAATAGATAGGAATCTGTAGGGAAAAGTCAATAACAGTAAAGTTAGAGCAAACGAGGAAATATTTCATAGTTATTCAACATTAAACATGTATATCCTAGGATCTTGGAAACTTAACTGATGGCCAAGTTGGGCCAAATATTTGCATTACTTCTTCTAAATTTGGACATCCCCCTATAGGCTATTCGGAATCCGAATAGATACAATATTTTTTTTTACAATAGGTCTAGTTTTATCACTTCGTTAAGGAATGGGATGTTCTAGATCGTGGTTCCAGTCTTACAACAAGCATCAAGAATACTCTGTTCAAATGGACAGAATCAAGTATGAAATTGTGCTAGTTATTGGGAATTAAATGTCAAGAGGTGATCATGTTTCCAAATTGAAATAACTCATTCTCTTTCTAAATAAAATAATAATCTAAATTTAATATAAAAACTTGACTAGACTATCTTCATAAACACAAACAACTCTTTATAAATAATTATAAATAGAAAGGGTCTTTACTAATAGACATGAAAAAATGGGCATCTATCACCATTTGAAGATTAAGATGACGTGAGTATTTACCCATGAATCTCGTCAAATAGCGAATAATTAGGGCTACAAAATGCCTATAATCTGCCCAGGATTAACTTAGAAGTTTTTTATGGTTTTTTACACTCTCCTAACTGTCAAACATTTTCTTTTGAGGTCTGAAATTTACCTAGATTTGTATTTTATCCTTTAGTTCCTTTTATACCATGTTTCATGACAAAAAAGTGCCTAGAATGTTGTTTGAAAGGTACATTGGGGCTAGAACATGCCCAAAATGTTGATTATTTGCTGAATGGAGATTGAACTTCAACCAAAATGCTGGTAAACCACCCAAATGTTGGTAAACCGCCCAAAATTATTGATTTACCATAGATCTTCCCCATTCATGCCGAGATTTGAGAATAAGGTCTTTTTTGTTCACCACTGTTGTTATAAGGGAGGTAAAGGTTCCAAAGCTTCCCCGAAATAACCACAAAGTTGTTTCATGCACAAATATGCCAAAGAATTACATCCAACATCAAATATTTTGGTATGTTTAGGGTTGGTTGATGACATAAGAGTCCCTAAATGTGCTCAGAGAGTCAAAACTATTCATGGTTGCATTTGATGTAATTTTAAGACTATTAAGGGCTGAGGTATGATCAAAAAAGAATTAGTTGAGATCAGATATGATACAGGACCATTTTCATCATTGTTATTCACATATTCATCATGAATAATTGTTGGAATAACGTAATTACTCGCAAATCTATACTTGATTTCCAGTCGCTGTCAGAGTCTGTACAAGTCGAGATCTTGTCTGTCAGTCTGACAAGAAGGAAAAGTCCACGAGTAGGCAACATAGTCCAGTCGAATTTATTTCTGAAGCTAAGTTGTTAGGTAGATCGTTATTACAGTCTTTAATGGCAAGTCAATCGGCCCATGTAGTAGCAATTTTCAAATTGCCTATAAATAGAAGAAGCAAATTGTAAATCAGTTTACACAGAGACAACAGAAGATAAACACTAGAGGAACTCAGGGTGAGAAAGAGAAGTCGAAGCTCAAGCTTCTGTGCATGTGATTTAATCGACGAGCTGAAGCTCTGTAGACCGACGAGTCTGGACGGACAAGTCTGGACCGACCATTTTGTAACCGACAAGTTTGTAGTACTTTGTTATTTCAGCATAGTTAATATATGAAATAGTTTGTGGTTGAATGCATGATTATTTGGCTGCACATATTTCCATATTTACTTCTGTAAAAGTCTTTTACAATTAATGATAAGTAAAAGAACAAGAACCCATAAAAATATCACTGCATGAAAGTTCCAAGTTTTACGGCACATTGGTCGACTCAAGTCTTCCTACATATTTGGGCATATGTTTCTCATAAGTTATTTGGATTTGTAAATGTGTCTATTTTACTTCATTTTACTCACAGGTGAAAAGCATTTGTAATTTCTTAAGTCTTTAGACTAAGAAACATATTCTGTAAATTTCGCCCAAAGTGAGCCGACTTGAGTGGTCGGTGAGTTAGCCGACTGAAGCAGCCGACTTATTCGAAGGTCCGACTTAGTTGAAGGTCCGACTTGGTCGGAGAGCCGAATTGGTCGAAGCAACCGACTTGGTCGACTTGGTCGGAGTAAAAGTGGTCGAGGTAAAAATCGGTCGGACAAGTAAGTCGAAGTAATTTTGGTCGAGTGAAGGACCGACTAAAATTTGTAAACTTGTCTAGTCGGACATAGACAAGTTTCACCCAACTGGTGAAAAAGTAAAGTGGTCGGCGTGAAAAGTAAAAGGTGAAAATTTGAATATCGACTGAGCCCTAAACCCAAGTTTAGTCAGCTCGGTTTTGGCTATTGACCTTAAACGCCTCTACATTGTTGGTACTTCCTTGTTCATGACTCCGTTTTAGGCCTGCTTATGACTGCTACTTGTGAGAATGACCTAGAATAATTCCCATATTTGAAAGAGGAGGTTGTTTGAGGGCTAAGAAGCACCAAAAATTTCTGTTGGGACTATTTCCATCCATCTTACTTTCCTAGACATTGAATTTAAATCTGTTGCACCATATATCTTTCTCAGAATGCTATAGAATGTAGCTTGGAGGTGGGAAAAGGAGTTGAAGTTCATTTTGATTGCTGCTTATTAGTGCTTATTAGTGTAGGAGGACATGAAAAAGCTTCTACATAGCCAAAAATGCAATGCTAACCCTATTTCCATAACGTGCCAGATTTGGAGCTTAAGAGAGAGTCTTCACCATGCATTAGCAAATAATCAACAAATTTATCGTTGGGACTAAACATAACTTTCGTTTAGTATGGTAGACTTCCACATACTGGGAAAATGATTAACATTAATCAAACTCCTACGTATAAATATATCAATTATATACCTCTATCTATCTGATGAGCATACGGCAAAGGAAAACTGAGGCTTTCTTGTATTTCTCAAGCACATTAAGGATCCACACCAATCAATTATCTTCACATATCTGATTCTACATTCAGATTCTTTTGTCATAAATTATAATTGAGGTCCAAATCCATTCAATGGTACTTTCAAGAGTATCCTCGTATCATTCCCATCAACACCAGTATAAAATTCCCCAAATACATACAAAAAGTAATATATAATATACTTTTATCTGCCCATTATCTACAGTGCAAAAGATACTAGAATCTTAATCTCCAATATCTCAAAATTGTAATGATATTTGAGATTGGGACTTCCAAAACTTGATAACGATTTTAAACATTTTAGGGGCAATACAAGTTTAACGGTATGATATAATAGTTTGATTCGCATGAATAACATTCAAATATTTCAGTCAATTAACCTTTCAATTTTTTCAGAAAAAAAATCTCGTTATCCTATATCTATATGACACGTTTTTCACCTCAAAGTTTCAATCCAATTTCAAGTCAACTTGTTTTCATAAAATCATTGTTTATTTATGATATAAGAACTTTCCCATATCAGAACAAGAAAAATCCTGCTTGGTGCAATGACCACATCATATACAGAACGCACAACTAATCTTAGTATTGTATTGAATGTAAAACAACATTCATCACTTATAAACTTCTGAAAGTAAATCCAATTTGACAAATGCACACTAACTGTAATAGAAAGTTAGAGACAAAAAAATCAAAGTCAAATCCTTAGAGTTTGGGTTATGTTAAATCTCTATCTACCAGAAGCAAAATCCGGGTTAGATGTTGGAATATATGAGGAATACAAATTCTACATGCAAAAAAACAATTAATTTTACCCAAAGATTATTTGAAAAGGTAGACCATAGAAAATACTGTAGATCATCATGTCATGTCCTAGTTTGATTCAATTTTTTGTGTAAAACTATTACATTAGATAACATAAAGTTAGGCCATCACAATGTATATAAAATATCATCCTTTAACTCATCACTATATATATATATATATATAAAACATAATAAAAGAGGAAATGAATTGGGCCACAAAATAATGATTGGGGTTAAATACATAGGATACTGAATATTAACTTTTAAATTTATTTAGTGTCAATACCCAGTCATAATTTCTACCAGCATGCCTTAAGGCTTATAAAAGAAAATTAAAATTGAAATTCCCTTCTGTGCTTAGTCATCTTCCAGCTCAAAGGCCTTAATAGGAAAGGACTTGCCAACTCCAAAATAACTATTGAAATAGATCTTTGGGCTTGAGGCATCATCAATACTCATATGAATCTAGTGGCATGCAGCAAAGTGACTAGGCCTGTGTTAGTGAGGATGCAGTCAGGTGCAAGTCTAGGGTGATTTTAATAACATAGAAACACCTCTAGCAGTGTAACAAATTTTAGCCATAGGAGAGCTGTAAGTTTCTATAAGATGCATTTCCAAAGAGAAAATCTTAGTAGAAATTGTTATTTTGGACATTTTGTCATTAAGTTGTAGGTAATACCTTTGGCATTATTTCTAATTAGTATTTTATGTGTGGCCAAATAACTATTGAGTGCTCTCCGCAGGGTGGTGTGGTTGCATGCTATCCACAGAAAAGGAATTTGGTTGTTCAGGATTTTCATGACTATGTTGTTGCTATTATAGATTCTTAGATGCTCAATCTTACAAATGTCCTTTCCATATTTCAGTCTAGACTTTGATCAATAATAATACTATTATATGATTCCATTGTGATGCAGAGCATTGGAATACTTGGATGTTATAGGCAGAAAAACAACAGTAACTTTTTCATTCAATGTTAGGGACCTATTATTCATAATTGAAACATGGGCACAATTGAGTAAATGGAGTATATAGTATTAGTATGAATGCATGCGCAACTCATTCACTTAGGTTATATAGTGAGCAAGCCATATATTCATTCACCTTTGTGCACCGAACAGTTGTTCCTGTAGTGAATGTTATATGGGCAACCAAACTTTCGATAGAGATATTCTAGTAGTCAGAGTACATTGACCTAGTGATGTTATATGTAGCAAACATACATTACCTAGGCATGGGACTAGTTAAAACATTTTATTGGGAAAAAATTATTTGGGATAAAGCTTCAATATGTGTAGGATGTAGTTAGATTCAATAATTCAGTAACTATGTAGGAAGACTCCAATAGTTCCCTAACTATGTAGGAAGAAGGACATCTCATTATGGTGCATATATGTGCGAACCAAATATTTATGGGAGAATTTAAACATTAGTCCCCACCCTACCACATGATGGGAAAATGATTATAATCAAAATTTTCTAAGTGGTTCTCCCTATATATGCAAGGTACTTGGGATCTCAAATCCGTAGTAGTGTTGTCTAATGCACAACCATCCAAAAGGGTCTTTCTGATATACCATTGAGTACATGAGACAATCTTCTATATATCATAAAAGTACATTCGATATAACAACGAGTAGGTGGAAGAATTGCACAGTCCCCGACATGTAGTGTAGGTAAAAAACCAACAACTCCTATGCTTAACGACATCAAAACAGTCTCTAGCCTAACTCATAGTCTTGATAAAAGTTTTACGTGAAACTAACTTTTGATTGTATATTGTTATGGATAGGCAAACAATATGATGTAAAAACCTGACTAAAAAACCATGCAAAGATGTAATGCAAATATTCACTTTTTCATTCAATGTATTCCCCTATATTATGACGAGAAATTTTCCAAATCACACACTCAAATCTTTCAAAATGTTCGATAAAATTCCTAACATACAAATCTTTTAATACTTCAATAAAGAGTGATCTCTAACAAGATTGGGGTTCAATGTTGTTATAAGCTGGGTTTCCGAATGTCTCTGAAGTCCCATCTCATGTTGGGAGCACTGGTCTAAAGTAACCTCGAATGTTTGTCTCCCTCGGATAAAGTACCATTATCCATATCCCAAAGGTTATCATATATCGACTCGCTGTGAGCTACCCCGCTCTAAAGTAACCTCGAATGTATATTTTAGGTACAATTGACACAAATTTCGAGGCAATATTGTACAGCACAGTCCGTACATCATGTCCATACAGTCCTGTATCAACATGGATATCAAGGAGGGTGCAAACATAAATTTTTTGAGTTTGGCACAAAATTTGAGGCATCATTTTTATCTTCTGGTTGAGATAAGTTGCGATTGATATTTTTTCTATGGCTATATTTTTTAAAGATAAATAAATATTTTCTCTTTCATAGGTTTTCCCGGAGATTTGGCTTTTTCCTGGGTCATTGAACCAAAATTCCTGACTCAGAAAATTTATGTGTGAATGTGGTTTTTAATTATCGCTCATAAAATTTGTAGAAATTATTCTTGTGTTTCAGTCATATATTGTTTATGAGAAATTATCTAATCTGCAGCAGAATGAAAAATTGGGTTGAGAATTAAACAATGTTTAAAACAAAGTTGGAAACTAGGTTAGGAGAGTGCTGGAAATTGTACAGATTTCCTATGTAGAAGTATAGATCCCTATACAAATCGGTGTTATTGTTGGAAAACTCACATATAGATATGTTGTAAAATGTGATTGCATAGTGGTTGATTAAAAGTCCACCCAACACACATTGCTTCATTGATTAAAAGTCCACCCAACACACATTGCTTCATTGTTTGTTATGATACATGGGTTGAGATTATATTGTAGGTTGACTGAGTTACATATTTTATAAATACTGGAATTGGTAATAGAGTAAATGTCCCATGCGAATCTGCAATGTCTCAATAGAATCAATTATTTGCTAAATACTGAATCTGTAAGTGGAATTATTTCCTCAATTCAAAGTACAATGAATATTGGCTTTGCTGAACTCGTTTCATCTAAATGGAAATCACAATACTGTACTAAGAATCTGCAACTAATTGAGTCTATTGGTTAGAATCGTTCAATGTCAATAATAGATTGATATAATTTCCTTAGAAAATTGGAGGTTAAGCATAACCTAGGTATGGAGTCGCGAGAGCTTGTAGTGGGGGAATTCAAAAAAAAAGAAAAATCCAACTCAACGCCATATAATGAATAGGTGCACGCAGAATAGGTGCACACAACCGCATGAACCCTGATATTATTACAGTATTCACCAAGTGCTAGGGTGGCCACTAGCCGTATACGCCATCGTTTGGACTATTAATTACGATCATATTGGAGTTGTATAGAGATAGAGATTACTTGATGAATGAATTTAGACAATATCAACACTTCATTTGGCATCTTTGTAAAGTTGTAGGGGCATCAGTGTGGCCAAATGACATCACCATCCATTCAAATGGTCTTTGTGATCACATATTGAAGGTTTTCTTGCACTTATTCTCTAGTAATAGACATCTAGTGCCTTTAACAAAACTTGAGGTCAATCTTACTAAAGAGTTTCACTTCTAGAAATTAAATGTAATAGGCTATTAACATGTGACAATACATATTAGGTTTTAATGGCAATACTATTCAAGTCAATAATCTACACATCCTCAACATGCCATCTATGTTTCAAACTAATACAATGTTAGGGTTATAAGGCTGTAGTGAGGAGGGGTGTATGTGCCATCTATCCAACAACTCTTGATTTTTCACCTTAATTTCTCCATTTTTTAAGAATGAAGCCCTACATGAAGCCTTGTTTGGCATAACAACCTTATGTTTCAAGTCGATCCCATGTTCAATCGAATGGCTTGGATGGATTTGATGAAGTTCTCATAACTACTCAAGATAAAATTGTAATAACTCATTCAACTACTTCTATTAATTTAACCTCTCCTATCAAACTAAAAGTGTGTATGATGAGTTCCCATGGTATTGATGACAATTAAAAGGTGTCATTTTCTCTTCCTTTTGGGGTCACAAAATGATAAAGGAAAACTATTATGAGTCATTGATTGGTCTATGAGCTTCAATGCCAAAAGCTAGTGCTAAGATGGTTGGGTCTTTTTACGTCATCACCACAGATGCATGGAAATTTTTATTAGTTAGTATTGGTTCTTTCATAGTTAGTATAACATATATCAATAACATTTTTCCATAGAAAACTTTATTTGGGAAACTCTTCAAGCACTCTCTCACATTTCGTGAATGACGCCTAGAATAAATTTTGTTGACATACATGTATGCTTAAACTTGAGGGACTAAGGTGGATTTGGATTTGTGACCTCTTTGGCTAATATGAATTCAGTATGGCAAGTCAAAACACTTGAGAAAACCCTAGGGGATTTTTGCATCCCACAAACACATGTATGGATAAGTGAAAATAACCCCACACACATTTAGTGAAACTATGTTGATCATAACTTCATAGAGTTAATAAACTAATATGGAAAACTCCCTATTGCACTTTCCTAGACACAAATATTTTTTCTTGTTGAGCCAGCCAATGAGTAGGGATCTTGACATACACCCATAAATATATTTCTTATTCACTATCTTGTTCTAATTAATTAGTGAACAGATAAAAAAGATGATATATTCATTCACAGAAACATTAGCATGTGTATATTGACAACTAAGCAACTCCAAATTCCTATTAAGTTTGTGACAAAGTGCTACAAGGTATGGACAACTTGAAGTTGAGAAAAATATCCAAGTATTCACAATCTCATGATATGTCATTTATCATTGAGACACAAACATTTCAAAGTATTCTATTCTATTAAATATTGTGTATAATGAACAAAGTACAAAAAATTCCAAATTGGAAGAGACAAACAAGGAAGAAGATTTGTCTTAACTATTGGCCTTCCATGCAAATTGTTGAGCTCCTCAACTACATCAATATGTTATGTCTACAACAAGAGTCACTGCATTATGTTGTGTAATGCATATCATATGATTGAAATTTATTCCTATGTAACTAGGTCACAACACCACAAGTGCATGAAAAAGAATACTAGTGTGTTTATACCAAAACATTACTCCCCAAGTTTAATCTGTGCTAAATATTTGCCACTGTAATGTGCATCAAGCACCAATATCTTTATACCAACTTGCATATCAAAGACAACAACCAAATCCACAAGTGAGTGCTTAAAGAAATTCTTACTGAATCTCTCTCATCAATTCGATCAATTATGCTTTGTCAAACTCTCAAACTTTTCATTATGAACATTGGACCAAAGAAAGCCTTTTTAAACCATATCTCACCACTAGACCAAAGAAATCCTTTTTAGACCATAGCTTAAAATAATTTTTTATTTACACATGCCCTTAAAATGTTTATTAAGACCTTATTTTCCAAGTTAATTGAATACCCACCCTTCCCAAAGGATCCTTATGAGTTGGTTGATATATAAAGGATCGTCCCTAAAAAGAGATAGCCAAGGGTTTTATTGGGTGGTACCATTCATTTAGTTTCCTCCATAGTTCTTTAAGTGATCGTTTTCTTTCAAGTTTATGTTATAACCATTTAAACTATTTGTTTTGGTTTAATCAGCCATTATATTTGGCAAACCAGAATCTTTTGAAACAGCTCAACAGTCCAAAAGCGACATATGTCTTTCTCCTAAATAAATAAATCCAATTATAAAATATTTTGAAACCCATAATTAAAAAGAGAGCCTTTTCATAATATCTAACGTAAATGGGTTGAACTCGTAACTGCGTTTAAAGGAGGTAGCTCTTACCTAATATCTCATGTAACTGGGGTTAACCGAACTCGTAACTTCAACATGTAACTAGGTTTAAGCGGTTCTTATGTGGGGTTAAGCTTATCCAAGTGTATCCGCAATGGGTTGCAGAACTATCTAAAGTAACTGGAGTTCCCTGTTGTTGTGAGATGGTTTCTGAATGTCTGGCTCCCTGGGATAACGTAAGCTCGAATGTCTGGCTCCCTGGGATAGAGTACCCTTATCCATATTCTAAAGGTTATTTTTCCCTTTAACATTTAGTTTTCCCACATGAATTTACAGTTGGGAGGTCTCTAATGCCTAGCTACTTTTAATGAGCCAATTATATTGGTATTTTTCGTATGTGGTTGTGCAAATTCAATTCTTAGGGTTGGGAGGTCTCTAATGCCTAGCTACTTCTAATGAGCAAATTATATTGGTATTTTTGTATTTGGTTGTGTAAATTCAATTCTTAGGGTTTCTCTAATATGTTGCTCATAAAATATGTTCAAGTTTAGGGCTTGTTTAATATTTCCACTAAAATTGTCGTACAAGCTAGGAGCTGGTTGTGTTACTTTTTCCATGATTTGAAGTAGCAAAGTTGACGAACACAAGGGTTCTGAGAAAGAAATATGCAATATTGATGATGTTTTATCCGTTTTCCTCTGTGTGTTTATATTGATGGTAAGAATAATAGCGTTTGTTTTCATTCATTTTCCTATCCAATGTGTTAAGTAGCGTTAACTTCTTTAATTCTGTGGTTTGCTGCCCATGCGTTGCAATTCTTTCCTGTGTGTCAATAAAATGCCTGATGTTGGTTGCAGGTTTCCTTCCTGAACGAGCTAAATCGATTGATTTCGCTAATTCCAGTTGTTTTCTTATTTTAAAAAAGAAATTAATTTGGTTATTTGTTGTATTGATTTGATGTTGCTCGTCAAAATAAATTATGATTTGATGTTGCTCGTTAAAAGCAATTATTCGGATGTTATTTCTTTGGTATAATCCTGAAAGCATCCCTTGGCATGTAGATTATAAGGAAGATATTAATTCATGGAAGAAGGGAGATTTCAGTAGCTTCATTCGCACTGTCAAAATATCAGTTTAACTTCACACGATCCAGAAAGATGTGCTCCATCCGATCTATCTCGTTCTACATATCGATGCATTCCTCGGTGAAATATGATTTATGTAGTGGAATTGTTTAGGATCTGTTATAGATTATTATTTTCAAACTGATATGTATATTGAATCTTCATCTTTCTATGATTTCCAATTGACAAAAACCCTGGGCGCATTTTGTTGAAACTTAGGAGACAGGCGATCTGGAGGTATTGATCTAATGATGTATCTTAGGTCTGTTTTGATGTACACAGAATCACCTGAACTTATACTTCTCCACCTGCTTCATAACCTTGGGTTCAATGAGTTTGTATCCTTCTCCACCTGCTTCATAACATTGGGTTCAATGATTTTGGCAATATTTTCTCCAAAAGATTCTCAGTAGTTGCACAATCTTCCATCAAGTGTAAATGGTAGTAATTTCATTCTTCGGATACTGGGCACGATAGTTCCAACTACCATGCTCTACAAGGATGCGATCTAAAAAAAATTACTTAATGATCTAGTTAATAAGATCTGCAGGTCTGTGCAGGAACAGTAGCACACCCTTCTGTCCTGGAGGGGTTGATCTTTAACATCCATGTCAGTGACAGTGTTGATCTTTAACTTCCATGTCAGTGACAACGTTGATCTTGAACTTCCATGTCAGTGTTTTATATGGGCCGCCAATCTGTCGTCAAAGATAAGACGATAAGTTACGAGGAGTATGTGGACATGGAGGGAATAAGCTAGCTATGGAGCAAACCTCCCTCCATCGGACGAAGGAGGAGCAAAGTCAACGTTGACTTTGCTCCTCCTCCGTCCGATGGAGGGAGGTTTGCTCCATAGCTAGTCTACGCAGACATGGAGAGGCTCCTCACAGGTCATCGACAAATGAGAACTTGTAGAGGAACAAGCTCCTTAAATTGCATTTTTTTTTAAAAATACATGCACGTTGACTTTGCTCCTCCTCCGTCCGATGGAGGGAGGTTTGCTCCATAGCTAGCCCACGCGGACATGGAGAGGCTCCTCACAGGTCATCGACAAATGAGAACTTGTAGAGGAACAAGCTCCTTAAATTGCATTTTTTTTAAAAAAATACATGCATTAATATAATATGTTGTGGTATAATGGCTAGAAAAAATTGTTTTCTTATACCATAAAAATACAAAGTAATATTAAAAAAATAAAAATAAAAATACATACATTAATAAGAATAGTTATATGAGAAAGGTGAAAGGTTTGCAAATTTAATCTATTTTAGATTTTTGTAGAATCTAAATTAAATAAGTCTATATTAATATATTAATATATTAAATTCTCCATTAGTATATTGATCTATATTGGTATATTGGACTATTCCTCAAACAAAAATATTTGACAAAGCAACGGGTGGGTGAGAGAGAATATTAATACAATTTACGGAATGCAAATTGCTTGTCCTTGTATTTCAGTAACACATAGGATTGCGAGCCTCATTTGTGACCTACGGCCACCAAAATTCAAAAGTGATATGTGGATTGTCGTTACTTGAAGTCATGCGTAAGATTTCATATCATGTAAACGCCATCTTTTTACCACTCGGGTTATCTTTATTTGGACTAAAATTTTGACCATGTTCGTAGTTTCACCTAAGGAAACACATCAACGTAGACGTCAAATATGAAAGCTGATAGATGATGTCACAAAATATACAGTTGATGTCACAAAATATCAGTTGAGTTGGGGAAGAAGTACAGTTTTCTCTATTTATATATATTAAAAAAATAATAAAAATAAAAAATAAAAATGCATGCATTAATGTGTTATGGTATAATGGTGAGAGAGAATTGTTTTTTTTCTCATAAAAATACAAATTAATATTAAAAGAAATAAGAATACATAAATCAATGTGATGTAGAATAGTCATAGGAGTGATGTGTGGTGTAGTTGAATGGTGAAAGGTTTGCACATTTAATCCATTTTGACTCTTTGTAGAACCTAAGTTAGATAAGTCTATGGTATATTGGACTCTCCATGGGAGAAATAAGTAATGAAATATATCATGAAATTGAGGGCTTGTCACAATCTAGAGTCATCCTAGTGCATGGAATCCTCTATTAGTAATGGTCCCATTATTATATAGGTATAAAGGTAAAAATGTTGGTCTTATAAATGATAAGGTTTCACGTTGATATATAAAAATCTAGTTTTATATCCATCAACAAAGAGAAATATTTTCAAGGATCATGTTTGTAATGGGGTTAGTGTTTTCATGATTATGCAATAGGCTCAATCCCCAAAAAGGAAGATCCTTATCCTAAATAGACTTAATCACCAAAAGGAAGATCCTTATTCTAATATCTTAACAACACCCATCAATTCTATGTATAGAATGCACCCCAAACCATAGATGAGGAGGGTCTTATATGTTGATCACATGGAAAAGAAATGATACGTGTTAAATACCCAATTTTGTAGCATATAATTTCCTATCCAAGGCTATGCACTTGGTGCTTTTTGTGAAGACAACACTATGGGCTAAAGAGAGAAAGGCTCACCCTATGATAAGGAAAAGTATTCACAATCAATGAGCTAGTAAGACTATCTCAATGGTGGAAAACTTGTGGATAATCACACCATAGGTGATTATCTTCCTAATTCAACTATCATGTTTCAGTAGTGTTTGAATCCCAATTTCGAAGGTGGGATATAGGGGAATGAGAAACACCCCCCGAACGGCCCGCCCCCCTTCTAGTGGGGATTTATGGGCAAAGTCCCCAAAGAATTTTCTTAAGAAAAAATCCTTGTAAAATATTGTAAAAATGTAGCCAATTTGGATCATTCATCAATAGGTCACAAATATGAAAGTAAAAGACATGTTAGGGTTTATTGCCTAGAAGGAAACCCTCTTTTATGTATAAGGGAATTGTATTGTGGTTGTGTATTGTGAATGATCAATGTGAGAGAGTGATAAATACTATGAGATAGTGAAGACGACCTTCCTTCCAATGTGTTGTGGGTTGTATCCCTTCATTTCACTATCCAAAATAAAAGAAAGGACTATTTTTTTCTCTGTAAATGTATCCCATATTAAGTTTAGTAAGAACTATGAAGTATGATGTTATACCCTTGTACCAAATACCTTGCTCATTATCTTCTCTAAATAGCGGATCAATAAAAATGTTGAAAGTATTGACACTAAGTCCATCATGAAAGGTTAAGTAAAATCTCTTCATTCCCACAAACTCATTATTTTTTTTATCATAATAATCTTGAAAATGTGTTTTTTACCTTGTCATATATATATGCATTTAACAAATATATGCATTTAACAAACTCACTAATGTAATTTACCATAATAATCATGAAAATGTGTCATTGTTACCATGACATTAGCATTTAGTGAAATACAATTTTCAATTATTTAAGCTATTAATTTCATACAATATATCTTAAACTAGATTCAATGGAAGAAAGTTCCTTTTAGAAAAAGTTTTAAATTGGTTTTTCTATTTGTAAGGTATTTGAGTATATTGTTTTTAAGATTTATTTTGAAGAATTAATTACACTAAAGGTGTTCAGAAGGGAATGGTTCTACTCAATCTTTCGTCATCTGTCATTGGAGAATGAGGAGCCACCCCTGTATTTATTAAAAATTTAAAATTCGAATTGGAATCCAGTTTGATGGGTGTGATGCCTGCAGGCTGCAGCGCCCAGGCTGGCGTACTTGATATAGGGTTTCGATTGTGATGGAAAGAGGATCAAGAGGCTCCTGCTGACGGTTTATCATCCGAGGAATCAGTATCTATTGCACTTGGACAGGGAGACACATGATGCCGAGAGGATAAGTATCATATGTTACATGCAGTCGGTGCTGGATTTTGCAGCTGTTGGAAATGTGAATGTGATCGAAAAGGCAATTTATTTGTAGGCAATTTCGATCCCTAAAAATCAGGAAATTTATTTGTAGGGTTCAACCTACAAACTTATAGTACATGGAATCTGGAATCATATCATTGTAGACAATTTTTTAAGCTCGCACGAGTTTTGGGATTCAAGAAGTAGACAATATTTTCCTTATCCGACAGTCGTGTAAGTCCACCTCTACATCTCACAAATAGGAAGCTCATCACTGCATAACATTGTTTTCCATGCATCCAACCTCACTGTACATATGAGTCCCCTATAATTTGGTTGGAGAAGATGAATGGTATACAGTATCTTGAGGAAGTGAAGAGCATGGAAACCTACCAGTTGGCTCATGGAGATGAGTCGAGTACATCGACGACTGTAGAAAAAGCAGGGCAAGTAGATCGAGAAGTGGAGGAATTCATTGCCAGGTTTTATAGAGAGATCAAATTCCAGCGCCAAATTTCTCTCTTACAGTACGAGCGGATGCTTGACTTAGTTGCTACGTGAGTTGAGAAGTTATAATTACTTGTGTTATTAATGCTAAAGTTCCATCTCTAAATTTGTTTTACTCATACCATTTGGTTGTAGAGGCATCCCATTTCGATGAGAATAATTGGAATTCTAGGAATTTCTCATCATTTTGTAGATCCCATGTTTATAATTATTCTTGCTAAAAGTTTTACCTTAAACTAAAGCTTGATTTGATCTTGTTATGGTATGGCAGACGATGTTATCTAAATACCTGACTTAGATACCATGCAAAAATGTAATGCAAATCTCTACTTTTTCATTCAAAGTATGCCTTGTTTTAAGAAAAGAGTAGAGAACTTTTCCAAATCACACACTCGAATCTTTCAAAAAAATTTCGATAATAATCCAAACATACAAATATTTTTATACTTCACTAAATCATGATCTCTAAGAAGATAAAAGGACAAATCTGACTAATGCTTCACTCTTACAATTCCCAAAGTCAAAAAGAAAGATAAAACTAGTCATTTACTTCATAAACCAAAATCAAGATTCAAAAAACTAATTGAAACTAAAAGAAATGAATCTAGACCTTCTTCTTGTTTTTGTATATTTTTTGGTAATGGAAATACAAGAATCACCTAACAATTCTCCCTATGAAAGCATATTAGTAGAGTACAATTTTTTTTTATTGATATACGTAATTATCAGAGATATAAAAGACAAACGATGAAGCCCAAGTCTAAAACATCATACATAAAAAATCATCAGATTCCTGGATATTTTTACCAAGATCTATCCTACAATATTCAACTTGAAGATCAACTCAGATTCAATACAAATATGTAGATCTCATAATACACAATGCACCATTCTAAAAATCCAATCCAACAATCAAAATTCTAAAGAGTCACAAGGAGTTACTGAACACCTACCTCGACGCTTGTTGCAGGTTTATACCAGTGCTTCCTCTTTTGGTTGACACTCCTTGTCCACTATGAAAAGGAATCACTGATGCCACTTGCCTTTTGTCAATAGGCATCGACGATACTCTGTCATCAAAATAAAAAAGTGTTAGAGAATGGACGACGCTGAATGAAAACAACCCAGGTGCGTCGACGCAGAAAAGGATTCAAAAAATTATAAAACATTGAATAGTTTGAAATTTTCTTAGATCAAATCCTAAGAAGTATTTGTTTTCTACACTTGAGGGCAAGTTACTTGGTCATATTGTGTTCAAGTATGGAGTTCGAATAGACCTAGATAGGTTATCTTATATCAATCAAATTGACTTTCCTAGAAATAAGAAAGAGGTATAATACTTTATTGGCGAGATTAACTTTCTCATAATATTTATTCCAATATTATGCCAATATTATAATATTGAGTTAGTATATTCAACATCATATTATCTTCAAGGAAATGGATTACCTGAGTCCTCAAACACAAGTCTAATTACCATTATTAAGAAGATGCTTGATCAGAATAAAAAGCCTTGGGATTCTCATATTCAATATGCCCTATGGGCCAATAGAATCAGTGTCAAGAGAGCTATTGGTACCTCATCTTTTCAATTAGTTTATGTCAAGGAAGTAATTCTTCCTATTCAATTTGTCCTACTAGTCATGAAATTGATTCAACCTAAACAAAATGAACCAGATGATGGAACGAAGAATCCATCAACTAAATGAGATCCAATAGGTTATAGCACATGTAGATTACACTTCACAAAAACATCAAGAAAAGATGAAAGCTACAATTGACATAAAGGTTGTGGTCAAGGATTTCTGACTTGGAGATTTAGTTTTGAAATGGGATTCCATAAGAGAAAATAAGAAGAAACATGGGAAATTTAACAATCTTTGGATTGGTCCTTTTCAAGTAAACATAGTCCAAGATAATAATACCTATGAGATATCATGTATGGTCGGTGAATTGCTAGGAGAGCCTATCAACGACACGTTTATTAAATGGTTTTTCCACTATTAACCTCTCTAACAATAAGGTTTTGTACCATATGTAACATATTTCTATCTTGATTTTACACTATGTTGATAGATCTTATTTTGTATAATGCTTTTCTTTTAATCCTTTTGTTGTAAAAAATGTGCAAATAAAGTTTCATAGGAGGTGAAGATGATCGGAATGCTATGAATCCATACCCCAATAGACTTTTAAGGAACGCAGTCTACAATTCTCAACTTCTTTTGAAGAAAAAGGTTGTCCTCATGAAGCCGATGTTGGTGATAATTCCTGCAATGGATAGGTGTTGTATTTTCTGCTTCATTTCGACCTAGGTTCATTCCATTATTCTTAACACAACAAATACTAAGATATCAACCTGATAGATCAAGTCTCGATCGATAGCACCTGCGGCGTAGATGCAATCTCACCCGAGATATCTTCCTTTATGGGTAACTTCCTGAACCAGGTTTCTGCAGTTGGGTAGGGGCTTTCCTGTCCCTTGGAAACATGCCAAGGTGCTCGAATAAGGATGATATGTATGGTTTTGACACTTATTCTACACAACCAAGCTGCGGTACGATTCCCCCTTGTGCAAGTACTATATCAACAACCCAATGTAGCATAATTACATTCACACATTCACAATAGCAGTGCAACATATATCAATATACACTTTATAAGAAAATACATAGACATTCACTCACAACAACATATATACATGCATATTAAATACATTCATCATTCATCATTCATACATTCAACACCGTAGTTAATGTCGAAACCCATCTAGGAAAAACCCACAGAGGCGGTCTTCATCTGCCATGAGAAATGTATGCACCTTCTATTTGCGCACTAAGTTGCAGAATCTGTTCTAGATCTTCTTCTTTATCTACATAGACTGTTTCTTTATGTCATTCTCTCTTATATTATCTTCTATTCCCTCCCTTATTGACTCTAATAATAATCCCAACATAGCCTGGATCGACTCAAATTCTGCTACACTTTTGCGCATTCAACTGCAGATACTTGATTCCATGCACTTAGAAAACTAAGAGACAAAAATAATAGGGGAGAGTCTATCAATGGAGAAACTAATGATATTCTAACCCGCATACAACTTGGGTTCCTGATTTTATACACTCCTTACAGACTCTTTACATGTCGCTTTCTCAGTTGACTTCCTATAATTAGCCAACAAGCTATCTTTTCTATTCTAGCAATAGATGTTAGTAGGAACTACTGGCCCAAATTACAAAAATGATTTTGTACGTGCAAATTTTGTTGAATCTGACCAACCTTATCCCCATGATATTCCCATACTGTCTCTTTCTGGCCGTTATGCCCTACTGTCATTTTCCAACCATTATACCATTGCATGCCTTCTGGTACTGTTATTCTATCACAGCTTTCCTTGTCGCATTCCTTCCTTTTGTTACACATCTTCCTTCTATCGCACATCTTCTTTTGTTGCGGCTTTCGCAGTTTCCTCTTGAAATACTTCTTTCCTTAACTCCTTCTTCTTTATCTTCTTTTGTTGCACCTCATTTTCCTTCATCTTATCTTCCTTCCTTCTATTATTTCCTTTGTCAGAACTCCTTTCTCTTCTTATTCCTTAGTTCCTTTCCATACATCAGCAGAATTCTAAGTGAATTCTTCTTTCCTTTCCCTAGGCCCAACGGGCCCCAAACACTCGCATGTGGCTCGTCCCGAGCCAATTGAAGCTATTCCTCCATTTCTTTACTTGTGCCTACTTTATCATGAAAATATTTCAATATTTTCACCACTTTCTCTACTTCCAGTTGCACTTCTTCCTCCGTCTTCTGCAATTGCTCCACAAGGTTGGAACTGACATATTCTAGCGTTATATTTTTTATCAATGCAGTTGTTTCATGCACATTCTGTTGTAAAGGAAGAATGATTCTTGTAACTCTTTCAGCTTCATCTTGCAACTCTTCAACCTTATATGGACGGTGATGTTGTTTCCTGCACAATATTGTTACTTGTTGCTACAATCTTCTCATCTATGTTGCCTTAGCCATTTTGTGTGTTAAGGGTAATTGATTCATCTCATCTTTACATTGATTTACCTCTGTTTTAGCTGTGTGCAGCTCCCCTGCGACTTTCTCTAACTCTTTATCATCTATGATTGATACCCAAGCTTGAGATACTTTGTCAAGAGATTTAACACACTGCTTCTACCTGTTCAATCTTCTACGCATCTTCCATTGTTTCTTGCCTTCGATCTTCCAACTTCATTGTAGCTTCTATTTTTTCTTCTTTGGTTCTTTCTTCTATCAGATGTTGTTACTATTTCACAGTGGTAGGATGGACTAGATGTAAAAGCTCATCAACATCACCAATTTTCAATGTCGAGGCCAGATTCTAAGGTACGATATGAGGATTTTATACTTATTCCTCTCCCCTTCCATATGAAGCAAAGATATGTCATATTGTTGATCCTCAAAATAATTGGAACCAATGCCTAGATAGTCTATCTGACTTCCAACACTACCACCATATCCTGCATCCCAAGAAGCACCACCAACAAGAACATGGACTTTGCTAGAACTATAATATCGTGCAGGTGGCAAGATGATGCCATAGACTACATGATTCTCCCCTTGGCCATACATTATATCTTCCATCCCTCTTCCCCCAGTACCTCCACTAGTGGGACCTGTACCATGAGGTCTTACCAATCCCACATTTGCATCAATCCTTGATGGAGGGTTCATTGCACTTCCCCTTCCATATGAAGAGCATGTTTCCCAATTTCTTCTTCATCAGCAATGAAACTCGGTCTCTACTCATCTTATTTATTCTTCTGCTTGTAAAGTCTGCCATCTCATCGATGCATTCTGGTTCTTCAACGATGAAATAAACCATTTCATCGACATCCTCTCTTTCGTCAATAATGAATTCGGCCATTTTGTCGACATCTTCCCTTCCCTGGTTGGAATCTTCCATTTCATCTTCTTCTTGAAAGAATCATCACCTAGTATGTCTTGAACTTCTTGTGGAGATTATGGTGATGATGGTTTCTTTTTTCTCTATTTGTCATTATCCAAATAATGGTTTGAACTAGAAGGATCTAGCAATGTATACTATGCACTATGGAGAATTGTTCCACAGTTCTATCTAGCAGCTTCGGAGGGATGTCCTTTGGCACTCGAATTCCAACCGTTGCTTCCTCATTCTTTCTCATCAATGCTAAGACAAATTTAGTCTTGAGGGAACTAGAACGCTTCCTCATTTCCAAGCCTTGTAGGGAGGTTAATATCCTTAGTTCAGGGAGTACTTGAACTAGCTTAGCTTCCAATACCTTCCCTTCTTGTGGTGGAACATATTCAATAGCATTTCCTTCGATCGTCATAGCTTCAATCACAGAGTTTGTGAAGGAAACTGTAGTAAGAATAATAGTGACCATACCTCTGTAACAACTAACTACGACCCTGGGTGTTGTATATAGAATATCATTGTTGCAATATATCAAGCTTAGTTGAAAGTTAGGAGGACTGGGGAAAATACCTACTCGCTCAGTATGCCATATCTTCACACACGCGGACATCGAGTTGAATAATGGAAACACGATCCATCACATGGGTCCCCTCTCTAATTTATCATGTGGACACTTCTAACTGACCCGCCCCTTTTTTGTTATGAAGTCATTATAATTATGACAAGGTGATTTAAAAATTACGCCTCGATATTCTCTCGATATTTTCAAATAAATGACAGACAACCGTCATGTCAGGGAGTCTTTTCATTCTTGCACCAATGTCGCATCACTTGCGACATGATTTATTTCATTTGGAAGAGTCCCTTTCTTTTGCGACTCACTAAATGTCTCTGCATTATGTTTTTGGTCTTCTTCAGATCCCAATTCTATGAAACTTCTCCTCTTACTGTGGAAGACTAGCAGTCTGCAACCATATATTTTGGCTCAATTATTCTTTCCTTCTTATTTTCGCTTCTCTCTTTCTTTCATATCTTTTTTTTTATGTGACCAAGTTTCAGCTATCATAATATGGTTTCAGCCGACCCCCATTGACCAATCCTCTAGTCTCCATCCCATCTAATTTATCTAGATTTATTGCTCCTCCATCAGTGATTTCTTTTGCAATGTATGGTCCTAACCAATGAGTTTTTAACTTCCCTAGATGCTTGAATAATTTTATATGATACATAAGACCAAGAACTCCAAATTGAAACTTATTATTCTTAATGTGGTGATTGTGTCGCACCTTTTCTCTTTTCTTTTGTACGTTTTCATGAAATCCTGCAACAAAACATTCTTCCTCCAACTAGACTAGTTCAAGTAACCTGTCTTCCACATCATCAACATCTGTCATTTCAGTGATCACAACAAATATTAAGCTCGATACAATGAACTCTATAGGCATGACAACTAGTTGGCCATACACCAATCGAAATGGAGTATGACCTATCAACTTCTTACACATCATGTGATATGCCCATAATACTCTAGAAATATTATGGTCCTAGTCATCTCTTTATGCATTGAAAAACTTTGTCAATGTGTTTTCTGTAATTTTTTTGAATGCTTTGATGGCTCCATCTGCTTGAGGATGATATGGAATTGTCCTTCTATGCTATATTTGAAATTCCTTAGCCAGTTCTTCAATCAATTAATTAACAAAATGCGTACCTTTCTCACTGATTAAAATATTTGGGCACCCGAACCTTCTCGCAACATTTTCAAATAGAAACTTCGCATAAGTCGCAGAAGTACAATCCTTTACTCATGCTGCTTCTTCCCATATTGTTAGGTAATTAGTCATAGTAATATTATATCGTGCTCCCCTGTGCATTCCTGTTGGACTGATAGGTCCAAAAAAATCAACAACCCATTTATCAAATTCCTGTAATGTTATCTTTGGTATCAATGGAATTTCATGTCTTCGAGAATGCTTTCCAGTTCTTTGACATACATCGCAATTGTGACAATAATCCCAAGCATCTACATGCATGGTTGTCCACCATAATCCTACCCGCAAAATCTTGCGCATCGTAGATTTTCCTGCCAGGTGGCCTCTTGTGACACTATCATGTGCCTCATTCAATATCCACGGGCGCTCGTGCTCCAAGGTGTATTTCTGAATCATCTCATAAGGACCCATTTTATACAAGTGTCGAGCAATCAATTGAAAATCTGCAGCTCTCACAAACAACTCTTTTTTCTATGCAACAGTGGGTTGAACTAGCACATAACCTGTACTCAAAAAATGTATAATATATTTCTGATTATCAAACATGGTGATCATGAACAATTGTGCATCAGGTAGATTATCATCCTAGTTGCTAGCTTCTTCACCAATTTCTATCCTCGAAATATGGTCTAGTCCCAAATTAAATCTACCGGGTTTAATAATTATTTCAAAATCAAATTCTTAGAAGAGGAGAAGCCACCGAAAAACATTCCCCCCCAACACTGGCTTATTGACCAAGTATTTTAATGCAGAATGGTCAGTGTACATATTAAAATGTCCACCCAGTAAATAATTCCTGAATTTCTACAATGCATATACCATCGCTAGTCCTTCTCTTTTCGTTGTGGTATAATACTTTTCTGTAATTGACAACTTCCTGTTAGCAAAGGAAATAGGGTGATCAATCGATCCTTCACTAGGCTGCGTTAATACCACACCGAGCATAAAAAATGATGTGTCAACGTGAACATGGAACTCTTTTTTCCAGTCTGGAAACAAAAGTATTGGTGTAGTATCCATTTTGTTCTTCAGCTTATCCATACTTTCTTGGAAATCTTTTGTCCATTGAAACTTAGTATATTTTTTCAATAGGTTTTCCATCGAAGCAGTCTTGTCTGCATATCATTTAACAAACTTCCTGTAGTATCGAGTGTGTCCTAGTGTTTCTCTTAATTGTTTAACTGTAGTAGGTGGTGGTAATTCGAGGATGATCACAATTTTGGCTGGATCAACTGAAATTCCATCACGACAGACCACATGGCCCAACAGAGCTCCAAAAGGTGCGCTAAAGATACATTTCTTCAAATTTAGGGAAATTTGATACTAGCGAGTACGTTACAACATCATTCTCAAATTCTCTATATGGTATTTTACAAGGCCAAATAGTTTCCAATCATTGAAGTAGACTTCAAGAAATTTGTGTATAAAGTCTTTAAAGGAAGCAACTACGATTATGGAAAAAATTGTAGGCGCATTCTTAAGTCCAAAGGGAATTATCATATACCTGAAACATCCCCACTCTATCACAAAGGTAGTCTTGTTTCAGTCGTCCTTTTCAATTATGATCTGATGGTAACCAAAAATCCATTAGTGAAAGAGTACATCTCTTACCCTTCGACATTCTCCAGTACTTCATTTGCAAAGGGAGTTAGAAATAAATCATGCAAACAAGCATCATTCAACATTACAGGTCAACACAAATCCTTACTTCACCTAAGGTATTCTTTTCCTATACTACCGTTGGTCTAATCCATTATGATTCTTGAACAGGTTCTATAACACTTGCCTCTAGCATTCAATACAATTAAGACTTAATTTTTTCTTTATATTGTGGATTTAATCTGTATGGTCGATGTTTGACCATTTTTGCGTCGGGCCTCAAAGGTATCTTTATTTCTCCGAGGTCACTGACTATTCCTTTAATTTTTGAAAATTTAGTAGGGAACGGGTCCTATATTTCATGCAACATGTCATTGATCTTCCCCACAGTCTCATCATTCCAATAATCTCCAATATTGGTGAACTTTGGATTTTCGGGTGAGCCAATATTTACTTTCTTAATTTTAAGTGGACTTAGGAATTGGTCGCTAGAAATTCCAAATCCTACCACTATGCACGTACATTCTAACTTGGGTATGTTTATATGGAGCGAATCATCATCATATGGTTTTCAAGTGACATTATAACATTCCATCCAATCATGGATTGTCATGCTTCATTGATGTAAATTTGTTGCTGCAATAGGGATTTCTTCAAATATCTTCTCCTTCATTATCTGTAGTGCATCATCAATTGTTGGGTGATCACTCGCAAAATCCAATGTATGCGTGAATCTTGTACCTAACTCCTCCCACTCGAGAGTTCCTTATCGCAACTCCACTGATGTATACCAATTACTTGGTACCATCTCCAATGTATGTATGAATCGATGAACCCATTCTTGTCATGGATACCCTTGCCATGTCATGCGACAATGCTCAATATGTTCAAGAGGATTTGTCAATCCTGTATACTTACAACCAATATAACTCATCTCTTCTCCAAATCTAATCTCCAACAATATTCTACATTATGGCCATTCAAAGATAGATTTTTTATGTGTACCCTACCATCTAGTGAGTGTATCTTTTAGCACAAAGTCCAAGGTGAACAATCACTGTGATTCTATATCTTTCACTTCAAATTCCACTGGAAAAGATGTAAGGTTAGGTAAACATTCATATGTAGGTATCTCGCTTTCCTTGGCTCCTACCCATCGCACATATCTTGTAATTCTTGCGCATATTCGCATGGAAAACTCATGTAGCCAGTTCTTCAAAGTTTCTAATGTGTCACCTGAATCGGATGTGATAACACTCTTCCAACTCAGCTTTCCATAATATTTTGGGTTTATATAATCGTCTCTTGAATACATGACATTATATAGTTGATCAAGGTAATTACCTTGACCTTCATTCTTCACTGGATCGATGTATCTTTGCCCTTCTAGTGGATCAATTGACACGACCACCCATATCTCAGAATATTCAAATGACAAGATTCTCTTCTTAAAATTAATTATGGTTTGATTATCTATCACCCAATCAATCCCCAAAATTCTAGGATATGGGTTTGTATCGTCGACTATGTCTATCACTTCAAAGTCCGTGTATGTCTTCAAGACTTCTACTTCGATGGGTACTTTCGTCAATCGACCAATGGGTAGAACCTTTGAATGATTCACTAGCCTTAGATGAATGAGAGACAAATCCAGTCGTGGATGATTCATGTTTTCCCATGTCTTTCTTGTCAATATATTGACATCATAACCCATTTTTAAAATGATATAGTCCATATCATAATCTCCTTTCTGGGCAGTCATTCGTAGTTCAGGACTAGTTTTTAATCTTTTCCCAAAATGGTTAATTATTTTTTTGGGTCACGGGTCTTCTGTAGTTTCTTGTATGATTGTTGTTAACTCTGCTATAATATATCTATCATGGATTAGTGCTAAACAAATTTTGAAAAAATATTTAATCTTAATAACCTTGTTCAATGGCTACTTCTTGAGTAATTGTTCAAATCTTTCAAGAATCTCCATTACTTTTCCATATGTTGAAGTTTGATTGGTATTAACAAATGATGATAACACATCCAAGAATACTTCCTTCTCCTTCTATAGGTCTAATGGTGCTTTCTTTTGCATCGCAGGTCGCACATGCGGTTGTCCATGCTATGTATTTTCATCTGCTCCGATCGCAACAACTCCTCTTGTAACAACAACAATATTTGGTTGTATCGGCTATGCATAAAGCATCTAATTTTTTTGGTTGGGTTGGGGTTCATATTATATTCAATATTTGGATTCCCACATTTCGATCCTTCCATTTTGTAATTAATTGTATACACTGTTCAACAGTGTGGTTAAATGATTTATAGTACGTACATTCCTTCACAATACTTTGAAAATCTCAGGAAAAGGGTTCTAGTTCTCCATAATTTTAGCATTTGATTTGGCCTCTTCCTCAACCAAATCCTCCTTCTCCTTATTGTTGTCCTTGTCCCCAAAAATTTCCACCCCCCTTTTGCTGAGGGTATTGTTGTTGTGGCAGATATTGATTATGTTGATATTGTGTATAGGGATATTGTGGTTATTGAAATTGTGCCGGTGGATATTGAGCAGGATGATACTGAGGTTGTGCTCGTTCAAATTGCATATTCTCATTATTATTCATCAAGTAGGTATCCACTGTCTTTTCTTGCAACAATTGAAGTGCTCTGCAATCTTTCTCACCGTGTCTTATTTACAAAATTTACAGTACAGAATAGCTGGTGTACTTAAAATATTATGTAAATACAAACATTCTTTTGACTTATGGCCTGTAGTTTGACATATTCTGCACCAAGGCATACCTTGGGTGTCTATTGGGTTTGGCGCTCCCTCTGTGACATAGTTCATGAGCATTCGACAATTATTCTTATGGTGTCTATCTATTATACATCTTGTACACCACAATTCTTCTTGCACTTCCTTGCCTTTCTTGATATCTTAGAGCTACACCATAAGATTAGCCAACTATGACTAAATCTGCATCATTCTTGCATGGGTTTCTCCAATCGGCGAGGATTCTAGTTTCATTTCTATTTCGAGAGCTTTTGTCTGTGACATAATCTTCTGTTGCATCAATGGGATCTGGATGTACGGCAGCAAGGTGAAAATGAACCATTCATTATGTTGTACATCTAACACATGGAAGCTCACTTTCACCATTAATGTCTTGAATCTCTAGTCAAAGTACCAAACAGACTCTGTAGGTAGCTTCTTGATTTATTTAATCTTGGTAATGTAATGTGACTCAGACTTCGACTCTATAAACTCATCTATCATTCCAACCCGAATCTGGTTGAGCGTTTTCTGCGCAACTCCTGTTGGAACTATAGAAAATTTCATGTATCAATCGAGCACACGACCTCGCAGAGTCACGATCATATGTGCTTTCTTTATTTTATCATCTTAGACCTATCACATAGTCCATACAGCTTCATAGAGAAAGCAATGTTTCTATGGGTCTTCCAACCCATTTCCATTGAATACTGGAAACTTAATGCCAGTCCGAGCCATTGTATTAGCCAATGGTACATTAACAAAAAAAATTAACTAACCAAACTCCCTTTTCCACTATTCACAACGTTAGTAGTAATTGTACTTACAAATCCAGTTGGAGATAAGTCTCTAGGTATTACCTTTGGCGATTTGCATGGTGTTGTGGGCATACCGTACCCACGTTCTGGATCTAGAGCTTCAATTGATTCTTCTAATTCTTCTTCTCCTTTGGATATCACCTGATATTATTCTTCTTCATCGTAAGACCCTTCGTCCAAGTATGGCGCAATCTTGTATCCTTCTTCTCTGGTCATGCTGCAACTACCTCTTCCTGTCATAGTCTTTCTTCTCTTTCCCAGTCAAATATTCTTCCACTTTTTAAAAAACCAGCCTCGATTTCAGTTCCACTATCTCCAGGGAACATCTCAACTTAGTTGGTGCCATTTTTTTCATAGTTCTTCTATGACATGCCCACATTTCTTAGCACATCTTCCAACTGTCACACTCGTAGGATTCCTTTTTCACATACAAGCATTTTTATCCCCGTCTTTGAAGGAGACACATATCTTTCGTGGGGTCCTTGGAAACATATTTGTTCTGCCTCACTATGTGAGGTTATTGTGTCAACAAAAAACTCAGTAGAATATCCCTCCAAAATAACGTCTACCCAAAAATCTACAACCCTCGACACAGGGTTTCTCACACTTTTCAATCGTTGAATCAATTGAGGATTCCACTCCATCGGTTCTCCTCCTTGAACGTTTCTTTATTGGGTTTCGAACTTCGACAACCATTCATGCAACACAATGGGAAACTTAGAAATGAAAATCTCATGAATATATGTGTAGAGGTATCGACCCAACCACTCTATTGGGTTCCACCATGATCCTTTACTCTCTTCTCATTCAAACCCCAACACTTTGAAATCCACCCAATCTCGGATTCTAGGTTTCATCGACTGCCAAAAAATATCCATCCCAAATTTTTTTTGGTCTCGGAAACATAACTATTTGTTTTATTTTTTGTTTCCTTTCGACCCAGGTCCAGTACCTTCTTATTAGTGCAACAAATCCCAAGATATCGGCCTGAAAATGCAAGGCTTGGTTGGGAGCACCTGTGTCGTAGATGGAGTCTCACCCGAGATATCTTCCTTTATGGGTAACTTCTAGAACCAGGTTTGCACAGCTCGGTGGAATATTTCCCATCCCATGGCGACATGCAAAGGCACTCTACTAATATTTATGGGTGGGGTTTTGAAACTTATTCTACACAGCCAAGATGAGACCCAATTCCTCCTTGTGCAAGTATTATGTCAATAACCCAATGCAACATAAGTACATTCACACATTCACAATAACAATGAAACATATATCAATATACTCTTTGTAAGAAAATACACATACATTCACTCACAACAACACATATACATGCATATTAAACACATCCATCATTCATACATTCGACACAATTGTTAATGTGGAAACCCATTCGGGAAAAAACCAAAAAGGTGCTCTTCATCTGGTAAGAGAAATGTATGCACCTTCTGTCTGCACACTAAGATGCAGACTCTATTCTATATATTATTCTTTATCTACAAAAAATATTTCTTCCTCTCATGCTCTATGATCTTTTCTTCTATTCCCTCCCTACTTGACTCTACTAACGTTCCGCACGCAACCTGGATTGACTCAACTTTTACTACACTTATTAACACTCAGTTGGAGATAAACGATTCCATGAACTTAGAAAACTAATAGAAAACAATAACAGGGGAGATTCTAATATTGGAGAAGCTAACGAGAGATTAACCAACATATATCTTGGGTTCCTCCTTTTTATAGACTCTTTACATACTCTTTACATGTCTCTTTCTCAGGTGACTTCCTATTCTTAGCCAATAGGTTGTCTTTCCTATTATAGAAACACATGTCATTAGGAACTACTTGGTACCAAATTACAAATATACTTTTGTATGTGCAGATTCTACTGACTCTTGTCAACCTCGTCTCCATGATCTTCCTAGACTGCCGCTTTCTAGATGCTATGCCCTACTGTAATTTTCCAGTTGTTACACCATTACACACCTTCTAGTATTGTTATGCCATCATAACTTGCCTTGTCGCATTCCTTCCTTCTATCACACATATTCCTCCTGTTGCACATATTCTTCTGTCACATTCCTCCCTTCTATCGCACATCTTCTTTTGTCTTGGATTTAGTAGTTTCCTCTTGAACCGCTTCTTTCCTTAACTCAGTCTTCTTTATCTACTTTTTCCATGCCTCATTTTCCTTATTTTCCTTCATCTTATCTTTCTTCCTTCAGTCATTTCCTCTGTCGTAGCTCCTTACTCTTCTTCTACCTTATATCCTTTCCATACTTAAGAAAAATTCTAAGTGAATTCTGCTTTCCTTTTCCCAGGCCCAAAAATAGGACCAGTGTGATAGCAAGCTTGGTGATATAGTGGGATCAAACCACACAATGGCTCAAAGATCCTAATCATGGTCGTGAAGCACAAGATTATTTTTTTAGGAAATACTTGTTCTAAAGGAGCACATAAAATTCTAATCGCCTATCTCAAATACAATGAAGGATCAGATCTTATGCCTTCATATCTTATGCACAGATCTATGGCGGAAATGAGTTCAGGGACACCAAGTTGTGCACTTGTTAAAATTCCGCCACGACCTTGAAGCGATATTCCATAGTACACGTTTCCATACAAAGACGAGTCAAGGCCTTGAAATAAATTTTTAATTACCTCTTTCATGAACATCCCGAAACCAGTTATCAACCATAGGCATATATTAATGGCACCAAATTCTTCTTAATTCATGTCATGAGATAATTATTTGGACTATGGAGTTTATCTCAAGATATGCATAAAACATTAAGAGTTATTATATCTTCAACGTCATCAAGATGCATGGTTTTTAATCTATGGAAGCGACCCTCACTAAAAAATTGTTGATCCTTGTGTCATTGAAGCAACAAGTTATGATCAGAAAATTATTTTCCTAAAACCATTTGTCCATGACCCTGAAACCGCTTACCAAACATAATCAATTATATGAGGTGGTCTTCAATTTATGGAATAGTGGGAATATTCTCTGTTCCCCTTAAGGAGCGTACAATTGATTGGCATGCAAGTTGGTGATCTGAACAAATAAATCAACAGTTGATATGCTTTCAATTCATAAAAGTTACAAGGTTGTTAATCTTACTTTTGAACCTTGATACTAAAACCATCATGACACACTTCCTCCTAGGAGAATTTCACAGTTGCAAAAGTAGTCTCACAAAACTTCTCATACGCGATCCTAAAACCACTTTTCAACGACACCTTCATTCACCTAGTCTTGGCTTGATTTCTGTCGAACCAAGTTTAGACTCCTTTTTCGTCAACAAAACCCAATATATTATCTTGACAAAGTAAATATTCGTCGATAACACCTACGACACAAATGAGGTCTCACCCATGATATCTATTAGGAACTGTCGAAGCTAGGCTTCTCTAGTTATGAGGGGGTTTCCTTATTACAGTATTACCGAAATAGAGGAATTTTTTTTGTCTCATACATTCATTCAACAGATAACCTATTGATCCATTGAAATATATAACATTATGTAACATAAGCATTAACACACATTAACTACTATTATATATGATCATAACATTAGATGTGCGATATATATAGATAATTTCATATCTCGACACATTCAAATCATCTCATTCACAACAGATATGCATTCGACATAAACACATATATCAAAGATACACATACAAAATTTTTAACATGGAAATCCATCTGGGAAAAAACACAAAGGTGCTCTTCATCTGGCATGAGATGGTCTCATTACTGAGCTTGCAGACTATTCTTTGGATCTTCTCTACAATTCATATGTTATTTTCTCATCTTATTCTCTCTGTTTTAGGCTCTCTTTATTTTTCTATATATCTTCTCTATTCTCTCTTCTCTTAAGTCCTCTCCCATTATCTGTCTATGTTATGTCCTATTTCATCCTCAGACAACTTGGATCAACTGATTCTCAATTTTTAGTTCGATGGGATGTATTACTAATTTAAACCATCCCATTACATCTAAAAATAGGCACAATCAGCCAAAATTACATTCATGCTTTATTTACAAAAAGCAAACTATTAGTCTAACTAACTCTTTACCAAAAATAGGTTAAATGCCTTGTCTCGACCTTCTTTCTTCCTCTTTTGTTGTGGCTCCTTTCATCGCGATCTTTGCTTGTCTTACGACTAGAGTATTCATCTTTCCAAGTATTATTCTGGTTATATTTCTTCAGCTTTTCCTACTGCCAATAGGCCCCCAGCACTCACATGTGGCTTGTCCCGAGTCACACTTGTCTAAAATATCGGTTAGTATGACTTTGCATTGAAAATATTGAAATATTTTCATGACTTGTTCTATTTCTGGTCACACCTCTTCCTATCCTATCTTCAATTGTTCCAAAAGTTTGGAACTAATATTTTCTGAATTTGTTATCATCGTTGACCCCAAATTTTGTCACACCTTCGCATGGACAGGTTGAATAATATCTATATCATTTTACGCTTCTACCTATAGCTCTGTGACACGATCTATTATTTTATGTTGTTGTGTTTGCAATTTGGATATGTGTTTTTGTAATCTCTTCATAATGGTTGCGTTTTCCATCTTCTCTACTGTTGGCAATTTTTTTTAGTTCATTCTTCAATTGGTTATAGTCTGCTTCAACAGTGTTCAACTGCCTTTGTCACCTGCTCTAACTCTGTGTTTTCGATTAAGGATTCACATGACTGAGAAACATGTTAGAACTATCTTGCAAAAAGTATCTCTGCCTCTTCAATATTCTCTGCAGCCTCAATTGTTTCCTTCGTTCACTCTTTCAATACCTCCAAAGGTGTACTCGGAATCATTTGTGATTCAACCTCTGCGACGCGCTTGCAGAAGTTCTCAACTATATCATCTAGTTTGTAAAATTTTCCTTCATACAACATCTTGAGTGTGATCCCTTCCTCAGTGAAATTTCTACAAGTAAGTGTAACAACTGCATCCAGTCATTTCTTGTCATCCTTTAAGTTTTTTTTCTTTATTCTCTATTTCCTTAACTATTTGTTTCAGCGATAAAATGGTTTTCTTTGATGACTTTTGTTGTCCAAATATCACCTGCTCTCATGTTTTCATCTCTCCAACTATAACATGGTGAATAACATGAAATTGGTACAATGGCAATGCAAAAAAATTAAAAGTCACATGGCAAAGATCGTTTACCACAACATTGAGCTCCAACATTCCTAAGTAAATTGCTTGACCAATTACATGAATCTTTGTTTGTGGGGCCATCGACGGTGTCTCAAAAGGTTTCTATTTATATGATCCATCTTGGTCCTATGACATAGTCGAATATGGTGCTTGGTCGACCACCACTCTAAATTATTTTACTGCAGTACAAAGTGTCTGTAGTAAATTCATAATGTTTCTCACCAATTATGTGCAACGTTCATCCATCTTCTTGCATATTTGGTTTGTGTCTTCCTCTATGCAATCTAAGATCAAGTTATAATCATCATTTGTAATATTGACAATTCTCAATGATCTATCATACTTCCTTTTCTTATGACTCTTATCATACTTTTCTGAGTGTTTTCTTTTATCCCCCAACTCTGGATCTGTTGGGGCCACACTCGATTCATTTTGACTATTGTAGGGAGATATTTTTGGGATTTCTGTTGGTGGATTGCGTCCCTGGTTTCCATTGTTCTTCTTTGATGGGGCATCGTGACACAAATATTCTTCTACAGAGACTTGGTCCTTTGTGTTAGGTAATCTACATTCTTTAAACCAATACTAAATAACCATGCCAATTTATTCAGTATATAGCCTAAACTGCTTAGCTAACCACTGGTTCTGCGGGTATTGTCGTTGTTGCACAAATATATGGTATGCTTCAACCGAAAATATTATAATGTTATGAAACCTTTTGATGGTTCATTTGGTATTCTCTCTTTCTTATTAATAACATATCTAAGTGCATCTCCTTGCAAATAGAGTTCCACATTATTGCCTCTTTGCCATTGCATATTCTCCTTTTCGAACCAAATACTCTGCTATCTAACTCCTCCGCATGGCACAGGGACATATATCCCTTGGTAGTCTGGTGGTTCTTACCATGAAAAAATTAAATTGAAATCAAAATCTAGGAATAATTAATGGTATTATCCTTCTCCTACGCATCTGCAACATCTACTAACAACTTGTTCAACAAATATGTCTCCTAGTTCATCTAGACACATGCTGTGGAATTCTATGCCACAACAATTGTACCTATTGTACATTGGCCCAATCACATATTTCTTAGTAGCTTTCAAAATAATATATTGGATGCAAACCGAATGGTAGTATCATTTATGGAGGTGATGATAAAGCCTTTATTATCCCTTGATATATTGTAATTTTCCTACATTCTATTGACCAGAGTTGTGTGTTGGTCTTTCCTAGTGAAGAAGGGAATTTAGTCAAATCCTACAAGAGGAAGTCATGTAATAGATTTTATGAGCTCAACATCCACTGATATTTTCTATTCAATCCATAGGAACCCTCCATGAAAGTACACCAATAACTTCTTCATACATGCATTGACTTATGTTGTGCAACCAAAGTGTTGAATATGCATCAACGACAACAATCCAGATTTATGTAATCATTTTTCCCATTCCATCAGGACCATCTGAATAGTTCCATCCTCAGTCTCACAGATAGTAGTCATATAATTCTTCATGTCCAATTCAGGGAACTTCTGAAGGTCATGGTCGATGAGTCCCATTTTCTTCAAGTTGGGTATAATGTTCACTCCTTTGGGTATCACTGGTGTTACTAACTGGTAATTTTCATTTTTTCCCATAATAACATTTGGTGGTTCTATTGGTCTCGATAGAACATAATCAAGTAGAAATCCAGTTGAACCAACTCATGTTGCTTCAGCATCAGGTGGAGGTGCTATCGTTCTATGTTTGTGACTAGTTCTGTGGCTAGAGAATTTCTTTCCTGATGGGTCAGGTGGGTCTATTCATAAGAAAACTTATGGAATCACTTGTGACTTTGAAACAACTTATGTATGTTCTTCCATGATGGGCGTGGGTGATGGAATATAAAAACCTGATTCTTGGACAACGCTTGTGCTGGAGACAAAAATGACCATGCTTTGTGAGACAATTTTGGATTGAACGGTTGCAGACAAATAAGTTTGGATCAATGAGAAATTTCAGACAATCGGATACAATGGAATGACCAAGCTTCAGCGTGAAGCATAAATATGTTTACATATTTGATCAGTCGTTCAGGCCCATGATCGTGCAATAAATGGAAAGATGACGACAAATGTGGTCACATGGAGCAATCTTTCGAATCATGTTAAGGAAACCACCAATCAAACTATCACTTCTCCTATCAATTCAACATTTTTTTATTATGCATTACTTTCATATGTGATAGAAAAGCATGCCACCAAAATATCCTATTAATTTAAATTAATTTTCATCCAACTATCAATTGTGAATGAAATCCATCATGCGACAACAATTATTCTTTTGTAGCATATATATAGCCTATGGTAGAATATTTCTTTTGCGCTAGATGTATAGCCTGCGACAATTTTTTTCTTTTGCAACAGATGCATAGTCTGCATAAACAATTCTTCTTTTGTGATAGATATACAGTTCGTGACACACTTTCACACTTTTCAAAACACTCACAAACTTGCAACACTCATAATCGTGTAGCAAAAATAATCAACAACTTTGCGACAAAATATTCATAAACTTTGAGACAAAACACTCATAAACATTTTGTTTTATTTTTATTTTTTAACTTTTTTCCTTCTCTTTTTTAGCTGTCAATCGACCAAAGTGTAGGTATCTTGATAAGGTTTTAGCTGAATTCCATTCAGTAATCCTTTGAAGGGTGTAACATCTAATTTATGCAATTGAATTTCTCCTCCTTTATTCATTTGAATGACAATACATGCTCCCAACCAATGTGTCTGAAGCTTTCCAGGATGCTTTAAAAACTTACTATCACAGAGAAGAACAATATCTCCAATCCACAACTACTTACACTTAATATGTCGGTTGTGCCAATATTTCTGTCACTCCTTGAAAATTTTGATGATATCCTGCAACAAATCTATATTCTTTTAATTGTGCAAGCTATAACAATATTTCTTCAACAATACAAACTTCTGTAATCTCCATAATCACAACTGTATATTCCATATTCCATCGGCATGTCAACCACTTGTCCATAAACCAGTCGAAATGGATTTTGCCTTGTCAACTTTTTATAGGTTGTGCGATAGGCCCATAATACCGTAGGTATTTTCTAATCCCAATCATCCTTTTGGTGATTACAGGTCTTTGTCAATCCGTTTTCCAAAATCTTGTTGAATACCTTGACAACACCATTCTCCTGTGGGTGATACAGTGTTGTCTTCCCTTGCTGAATTTGAAATTCCTTAGTCAATTTGTCAATCATCCGATTGAAAAAAAATGTTCCTTGATCACTTATAAAAATCTTCGAACATCCAAATCAGGTTTCTACATGGGAAAACAAAAATATTGCAGTAGCCAAATCAGTACTATCCTTTACTGGCATTGCTTCATCCCATTTGGTCAAGTAGTTGGTCACATTGATTATGTAACTTGCACTTGTTCTCTTTCTTGGTTGAGTAATAGGATTGAAAAAATCAACAACCATTTTTCAAATTCCTGTAAAATTATATGTGGTACCAGTGACATCTCATATCGTCATGGAATGTTTCCAATTATTTGGCATATATCACAAATATGACAGTAATCTTTGGCGTCTGCATGTGTCACAGGCCACCACAATCCATCCCGTGAAATTTTACGCATTTTTTTTCTTTTCCTGCATAATGGCTTGCTGCTACACCAACATGTTATTCATTGAATACCATCGATCTCTCATGTTCCAAGACATAACGACAAAGGATTTCATCTGGTCTCATATTGTATAATTGGAAAATAATCCATTGGAAGTCTGCAACCTTTATGACTAATTGCTTCTGCTCAGCTATACTAAATCTTTCTGGTGCATATCCTATAGTTAGGAAATGTATAGTATCTCTATAATGATCATCAAACATATTGTATGCAAATAATTGTGTGTCAAGAAGAATATCGTTGAGATTACCAGAATCTTCTCCACTTTCTACCTATTGCTGCCTTTCACACACCTGGGTTACATGGCAGAAATATTCAAGCCACTCGATGTGTCCTTGGGGGAAAGTCTTGAGTCAAGGCTGTCACCTTGTTATTGACTCCTCCGTTTAGGCTCAACTCCTAATGAAGCCAAGGGGGGTAGACCCTATTAAGTTACTAAGGCAAAAACATTTAGTATGATGATGATATTAAAAGTAAGTTCTTTAGGAGTTTTGATTTAACAATTGTAGACAACAAATAACATGATAAGATAATCACAAGTAAGCATGAAAATGACACCCAATCACATATAGATTGAAAGAAATAAATAGTTGACCAGTGCCTTGAATATGGAGTTGAAAAAACAATTAAGAGTGCTTGTAAGTGCTGGAATGAATGTTGTGCAATTGTATCTTGGTTAATTTTAAATTAATTTAAGAAGATAAGTACTTTAACTTAGGCGAGGGGACTCCAGATATACCCAAGGGGTACTTGAAGTATGTCCAAAACTAAACCATCACGGCTACCCGCAAGGAATATGTGGGATGAATGGAATCTCTGAGGTTGTTGTTCATAATGCACCCAAAGGTGTAACGGAGATCGGCGCCTCGAGGTCACTTTTCAGGAGTTCCCACTTCCTTTGGGTATTTTGCCACCGTAATGGTTTGATCGAGGCGTTGGATTTTCGCCTGATGGTTTGTCAATTTGGGGAGAGTGAATCCTAATTATTCTAGTCACTCAAGTGCTTTTGATGTAGCTTGACTGATCGAACGAACCGTAGCCAAGTACAGAGCATACACACTGGAGTCTTCGTTATTTTTAGTAAATTTTAAAATAGGTGTTCTTGTTAAAAAGAAAACCCTCCAAGAACCTCTTTCGATCCAAGTGGATATCAATTGGGGAATCAAGTAGGGGTTAATTTTATTATGACTAAAGAAACAAATGATGAAAAAGGAATCAAAGATACACAACGCTAGTTTTCTAATTAGTCCTACCACGCATCTCTTTCCCCTTGCGGGTCAATCAAGAAGTCGTGGGGTAAGTAGTATGATTAATTTGAAATTAAAATATGGAAAAAAGAAAAATTATATCAAAGTATACAATCCTACATGTCAGTACTAAACTAGAGAAGAAAAAATGCAAAAATGCAAAAAGGTGAAACGAACGCAGATCCCCCTTGGGGGGATGGGGAGTGGGCTCGAAAGAGCCTACTCAAAAAATATTTTCTTTTATTATTATTGGTTACAATATCACAAAACTGAAATATCAGAAACCTCTTGGTCCTTTTATGGGATGAAACCAAGATCTTAGAGCTTTCCAAAAATTTTAAATTTTAGTGAAAGGGGAGACCTCTGGGGGGATTTGAACGCTCCCGAGGCCACTTTTGAACAGTAGATTCTTTTATTTTATATTACACCTGCTAAAAAATAGAAAGCATGTTAGAATAACATATGCCCAAAATCACTTTAAGAGTACATTTGGATCAGCCTACCTTAACTCAAAAAAAGATTAAGTTAAAACGAGTTAAACATGTGAAAAAGGAACCAAGGAAAGCAAGCTTTCCTTGGGATCTTGGATTTTTGTTTGTGCAGCCAATGAAATATGCATTGATTGCTGGATTTAATCTTTTTAAAACATAAAAGGAAATCTAGAGCATGCAACCTACTGATTTTCTTTAACTTGCCATGCAAAATGGACGATTTCCTTATGCTAGATCTAGAATGCTTAATGAGACTTTTCAGAATTGAGATCTAGACTATGAGCTTTAAAATAGTAGATCTATGTAAATTTTACTTTGATATAACAGATCCAAATGATAACAAATCTTTCAAACACAGTAACCAGGTAAGAAATTTGATTTTTTAAAGAAAAGAGAAGAAGAGGAGAGAAGGTCGACTCGTTGCTTGAATGGAACAAGCTGAAAGGAGGCCCTTTTGTGGAGCACTGATGGACAGAGTATTGAGCTTATTGCATAAGGAATGGATTCAATCTTGATCCACACCTTCGTCCAATCGGGAACCTGCAACTAGATAACACAAGCCTGCATAACACCTTGTGAGATTTGGATATAGATGTATAAAGCAACAAAAATGAAAGATCATGCAAAAATAATCTTATTTAAGCATATAACTGAAATTGTTGAGCATACATAATATGGATAAACAAGAGTAAGTAATCTAACTTGCCTAGTTTACAACCTTACTTGATTCAACCGAATCCTTGAAGCTAGAAAACAAAAGCAGCACAAAAATTGGAAAGAACTTGTAGTTACCACATTAGCAGCATGACGCTGGGAATCCTCACAAACACATGCACTACATGGTATAGCCTCCAAAGCTTCTTTATTCACAATAAAAATATAGCAGTATTACAATGGAAACAACTCCTTAATCCAACTCTAACTAGCTTGGAAGAGGCAGCCTGAGATTTATTTATATAAAAAATAGAAGATCCAGCCCAAGGGGGGCACAAAACCCAAGGAGACAGACCACTGCAGCTGAAGGAGAGTCAATCAATGCTGATCTGAAGCCGAACTGAGCATACTTGTCAATCAGGGAGCCGATTGAGCTGACACATCAACCTAAAGACTGACACATCAATCCATAGATCTTCCAGGAGAGCCCACACATGTGGAGGAGAGAGAGAGAGGGCGCAATTCCCGATAAAGGATGCTAAAGATCAACTCTGGATCTGTTGAGATTACTTCCTTTAGTCAATGATTTGTCAGATCCAGTCATCTTGATTCATATCTGACTGATTTCAATCAAATCGGCTGAGAATCCACTGATCTAGGATATTGGATTTTCTCCACTATTCATCAATTTATTAATTAAAATAATCAATAATTGATTTTGGGGTTTTCTGACCTGAGTGATGGAAAATCACTCAAAACTAGGAAATGTGGGTCTATAGATTTACATGGTGCTCTTAGCTTGAAAATGAGCACCTACATGATTGAAACTGATTATTTGTACCACTTTTATTACAAAACCAATTTTTCCAATTAAACTATTAAAAAATAGCCTAAGTTTTGGAAAAATTAAATTTTAATAAAAAACACTGAAAAAATTAAAAAATTAAAAAAGTTGAAAAAACATAGGGGGAATTAGACATGTTCATATGACTCGATCATGATGCCTAGCATGTTTATACATTGACACATAGACTCTAATAACCTCAATAGGCCTAAATGCCAAGCCAACCACCCCAACTTTGGAGGTATTGAGTGAAAAACTCAGAAATTATCAGTCGTTTATTCAACAACCAATAATAACCAAGGGAAAAAACACCCTGGGATGATTGGATTGACAAATAAAGTCAAAGAGACTAAGTATTTTACAGACACTATCATGCTAGAACATTTATTACAACTCCCACATAGGGGTATGAACATGTGATATAGTACAACAAAGTTTCCCAGAAACAAGGATGAAGGTCTTCTGAAGTTCGAACAAGTTATCCTTGTCTGGTTCACCAGGCTCACTTGATAAAAAACCACTAATTAAAACTTAGGTGGTAACATTCTGGATCCAACTATGGGACATGTGCTCAACCTGGTATTTAAGGCAAGGACAGGATACGAGAACACCAAAATCTCTGGTTTATATACCTTGTAAAAACATCTCAACTTGACAAGAAAAGCTTAGTAGCATAAGTTTTATGTAAAAACCAAATGAACCATTAAGCTGATTTATTTAAACAAAATAAATGTAATTAACCAATGGAATTTTTTATTATTATAGCTAAGTACAAAACATAAATGCAGAAAGTAAATGCTCTCTTTTAGGAGCTTATTTTCCTACTCTAAGCATGATATAAAAAGGTTAGGTGTAATAAAAAATCCAATGTAACCACCGAAGCATTTTATTAACATAAATTTTTTTTCCTTGTCTTTGGTTACCAACCAAAGTAAGGATACCTTATTTAGAAAATGCAAACCTGCGTGAGGATTCAAAATGGGTAGGATGGATGGGAGATCATAGGCATGAATAATTTCATAAAAATTCTTCTCCAACTTGTATGTGCTCATGCAGGCTTCTTCTATCCATGTCTGGATAGGACTGATATACCGATAAGAATGATGAGGCAGACTGACTACATCATCATACTGATCATCAGGGTTTATCAAATGATAACTTGTTGCACAAGCCCCAAGTAGCTCCAAATCATAAGGAACCTTTATATGTGAAAAAGATGGCTGAGACTGATATTCCACTCACTGCATCACATCTGACTTTTCACAACACTGTTTCTCAATGTCTTCATTATTGATACCCTTGTGTGGCTCTGCATGATATGACTCTAAATGATCATGTGAGAATTCTAAATGCTCCTCTTCCATACTAAGGTTTTCCCAGGCATCCAGATTCGTGCTCCCCTCTATGGACATATCGTAGATTGGACTTCCACAAATTTTTGAATAGACACTCCCCTTGTGGGACATATCATGGATGGGATTCTCCATAATATTTTCACTAGTTGGATTATCTATGAAATTCCAATAGTCATCACTCCCATCCATGTCATATGTGGGGGACTCTTCATCCATGGCATCATTCTCCTGCCTATCCATGTCTTCCTTGTATTCATAACAATCTTCTTCAGAAAAAATGTTACAAGGCAATACAATTTCCAAACCTTCATCAACATGAGGATAACAAGGTCTAGTGTCACCACACACCATGCTAATCTTATCATAAGTTTCTTTATAGGCTTCTGTTATGATTTCATGAAGAGGATCTTCAGTATTATCTTCAATCAAGGAAAAATTTTGGACATATTCAATAGGATCATTTGGGATGTGTTGCTGAGTGGGTTTCTCTAGAGGGTTTTTTGGAAAAATATCAGCATTGTAACATACTTTAGAATACCTCAAATCTTCAATGTTTTCAGCTATGGTGACATGAGGAGAGTCTTCAACAATGTGTTCCATCATGGGATCCTCCTGAAGCTCTTCAATAGGATCATCCTAGATTTTCCCTTCCTCGGAATCTTGTTGTGTATTGGGAGATACCTCATATTCTTTAATAAGCCGCTTAATTACTTCCTTTCTTGAATAACTATGAGGAAACTCTTTGATGGGAGTATCATGGATCTCCTCTTCACTTGAATGTTCAAGAATTGATTCCAAGTCTTCAATACTTTGTGTCATGGCAAAAGGTCCATCATATGTTTCCATGTGATACTCTATCCCAAATAGGTAGAAGGTACAGATATTTTCAAGGAACTTTTTCAAACCATTCATACTACCCCTACCATCATGCCACTCCTCTAAAAACATCTAAAGGAAGCTTAGAAAAGAATTTATACATTTATCAAGAAGTCCCTGATAGAACCAACAACAATCCTCACCCCAAAAAGTACTAGCAAACATTTCCATCATATTGTCTTCATGAAGAATATTGGAGTCAGCCATCAACTGAAGGAAAGATTTGACATGCCAGATGGACGAATCACCATAATTTCCATGAAATACTAGAAGCCATTTATATTCATCCCCCACACCATTACAACAGTTAGGAAAACACGGGATGTTTGAGAAATCGATAGGCTGAAAAATTCTGGTTATCTGGGCACCATATTTCTCCTTTAATTCATCCATATCAAAAAATTAATAGTATGCATTTGATATAACCATTAAACCTTGTACTGAAAAGGTGGAGCTATCAAGTGATGAGTCTTTAAAGGTTTTACCATGTCGCATGGGCTCATCTACACACAACAAAACTTCACAATTTTATGATATGCAGGGTTTTATCCCTTCAATGGAGTCGCCATGTGAGATTAAAAATATACATTTAAGAATTCTCACAAGAATATTTTTTTCTTTTCTTTATAAAAAAAGAACTGAAAAAAGTTAGTGGAGTCACCATATGAAAATTAAAGATCTACTCTAAGCATTCATCAAACAAAGAAAAAACAAAAAAGGAAGAAAACAAAAGTCGTACTCGGGAATAAAAAGATTTATCCCCAGCAACAGTGCCAAAAAGTGTTTCCGCCTTTCACTTACGTGGTAGAAATATTCAAGCCACTCGGTGTGTCCTTGGGGGAAGTCTCGAGTCAAGGCTGTCACCTTGTTCTTGACTCCTCTGTTTAGGCTCAACTCCTAACGAATCCAAGGGGGGTAGACCCTATTAAGTTACTAAGGAAAAAATATTTAGTATGATGATGATATTAAAGAGTAAGTTTTTTAGGAGTTTTGATTTAACAATTGTAAACAACAAATAACATGATGAGCTAATCACAAGTAAGCATGAAAATGACACCCAATCACATATAGATTGAAAGAAATAAACAGTTGATCAGAGCCTTGAATATGGTCGAAAAAACAATTAAGAGTGCTTGTAAGTGTTGGAATGAATGTTCTGCAATTGTATCTTGGTTAATTTTAAATTAATGTAAGAAGATGAGTAATTTAACTTAGGCGAGGGGACTCCAGATATAACCAAGGGGTACTTGAAGTATGTCCAAAACTAAAATGTCACGGCTACCCGCAAGGAATATGTGCGCTGAATGGAGTCTCTAAGGCTGTTGTTCATAATGCACCCGAAGGTGTAACAAAGGTTGGAGCCTCGAGGTCACTTTTCAAGAGTTCCCGATTCCTTTGGGTATTTTGCCACCATAATGGTTTGATCGAGGCGTTGGATTTTTTCCTGGTGGTTTGTCAATTTGGGGAGAGTGAATCCTAATTATTCTAGTCACTCAAATGCTTTTGATGCAGCTTGACTGATCGGACGAACCGCAGCCAAGTACAGAGCATACACACTGGAGTCTTCGTTATTTTTAGTAAATTTTAAAATAGGTGTTCTTGTTAAAAAGAAAACCCTCCAGGAACCTCTTTCGATTGAAGTGGATCTCAATTGGGGAATCAAGGAGGGGTTAATTTTATTATGACTAATGAAACAAATGATGAAAAATGAATCAAAGATACACAACGCCGATTTTTTAATTAGTCCTACCCACGGGGGCTTCACTTGTTGACCAATATCCTATCACATTAGTTCATATTGTGGGTTTTAAAATTATCAAAAATTGAACCAATATATTGCAGGTATTGGGGGGATGGGGGGTTTAAGGTGGGGGTGGGTAGGGTGTTTTATAAGGATTGAGATATAAAAATGGGTGGGGAGGAGGTTTTAAGTATTGGGAGGGAGTTTAAAAAAGAAGAGTTTGGGTCAATATCTCTGGAAATTCAGGGTATTCTTTAATATCCCATGATCGCATGTGCTATGTGACAGGTTCACTAAGTGAAGTCCCCGTGGTCCTACCACGCATATCTTTCCCCTTACAGGTTAGTCAGGAAGTCATGGGGTAAGTAGTATGATTACTTTGAAATTAAAATATGGAGAAAAGAAAAATTATATCAAAGTATACAATCCTACATGTTAGTACTAAACTAGAACAGAAAAAAGAGAAAAATGCAAAAAAGTGAAACAGATGCAGATCCCCCCTGGGGGATGGGGAGCGGGATCTAAAGAGACTACTCAAAAAATATTTTCTTTTATTATTATTGGTCCTTATATGAGATGAAATCAAGATCTTACAACCTTCCAAATTTTTTAAATTTTAGTGAAAGGGGAGACCCCTGGGGGGATTTGAATGTTCCCGAGGCCACTTTCAAACAACGGCTTCTTTTCTTTTCTGTTACACCTGCTAAAAACCAGAAAGCATGTTAGAATAAAATATTCCCAAAATCAATTTAAGAGTACCTTTGGATCAGCCTACCTTAACTCAAAAAAAGATTAAGTTAAAACGAGCTAAACAGGTGAAAAAGGAACCAAGGAAAGCAAGCTTTCCTTGGGATCTTGGCTTGATGTTTGTGAATCCAATGAAATATGAACTGATTTATGGATTTAATCTTTTCAAAACATAAAATAAAATCTAGAGCATGCAACCTACTGATTTTCTTTAACTTGCCATGCAAAACAGACGATTTCCTTATGCTAGATCTAGAATGCTTAATGATACTTTTCAGAATTGAGATCTAGACTATGAAATTTGAAATAGAAGATATATGTAAATTTTACTTTGATATAACAGATCCAAATGATAACAAATCTTTCAAACACAGTAACCAGGTAAGAAAATTGATTTTTTAAAGGAAAGAGAAGAAGAGGAGAGAAGGTCGGCTCGTTGCTTGAATGGAACAAGCTGAAAGGAGGCCCTTTTGTGGAGCACTGAGGGAGAAAGTCTTGAGCTTATTGGATAAGGAATGGCATAAATCTTGATCCACACCTTCGTCCAATCGGGAACCTACAACTAGATAACATAAGCCTGCACATCACCTTGTGAGATCTGGATATAGATGTATAAAGCAACAAAAATGAAAGATCATGCAAAAATAGTCTTATTTAAGCATATGACTGAAATTCTTAAGTATACATGATATGGATAAACAAGAGCAAGTAATATAACTTTCATAGTTTACACCCTTACTTGATTCAACCGAATACTTGAATCCATAAAACAAAAGCAACACAGAAATTGGAAAGAAATTGCAGTTACCACATTAGCAGCATGACGCTGGGAATCCACACAAACACATGCACTACACGGTATAGCCTCCAAAGCTTCTTTATTCACGATAAAAATATAGCAGTATTACAATGGAAAAAACTCTTCAATCCAACTCTGACTAGCTTGGAAGAGGCAGCTTGAGCTTTATTTATACAAAAAACAGTAGATCCAACCCAGGGGGGCAACAAATCCCAAGGAGACATACCACTGTAGCTGAAGGAGAGTCAATCAATGCTGATATGAAGATGAACTAAGCCTACTTGTCAATCGGGGGGCCAATTGAGCTGACATATCAACCCATAGACTGACACATCAATCCACAAAGTTTCCAGGAGAGCCCACATGTGTGGAGGAGAGAGAGACTGTGCAATTCCCATAAAGGATGATGAAGATCAACTCTAGATCTGTCCAGATCACCTCCTTCAGTCACGGATTTGTTAGATCCAGTCAATCAGGTTCATATCTAACTGATTTCAATCAAATCAGCTGAGAATCCACTGATCTAGGATTTTGGATTTGATCCATTATTCATCAATTTATTAATTAAAATAATCAATAATTGATTTTTGTGGTTTTCTGACCTGAGTGATGGAAAATCACTCAAAACTAGGAAATAGTGGGTCTATAGGTTTACATGGTGCTCTTAGATTGAAAATGAGCACCTACATGATTGAAACTAATTATTTGTCCCACTTTTATTACAAAACCAATTTTTCCAATTAAACTATTAAAAAATAGCCTAAGTTTTGGAAAAATTAAATTTTAATAAAAAACACTGAAAAAATTTAAAAAGTTGAAAAACCCTAGGGGGACTTAGACATGTTCATATGACTCGAACATGATGCCTAGCATGTTTATACATTGACACATATACTCTAATAGCCTCAATAGGCCTAAATGCCTAGCCGACCACCCCAACTTTGGAGGTATTGATTGAAAAACTCAGAAATTATCAGTCATTTATTCAACAACCAATAATAACCAAGGGAAAAAACACCCTGGGATGATCAGATTGAAAAATAAAGTCTAAGAGACCGAGTCTTTTATAGACACTATAATGCTAGAACATTTATTACAACTCCCCCACGGGGGTATGAACATGTGATATAGTACAACAAAGTTTCCCAGAAACAAGACTGAAGGTCTTCTGAAGTCTGAACAAGTTATCCTTGTCCAGTTCACTAGGCTCACTTGATAAAAAACCACTAAGTGCAACTTAGGTGGTAACAATACCCTCAACACATGGTCAGGTCCTGAATTTAGTTGACCTAGCTTAACAATAATATCAAAGTCAAACTCGTGGAAGAGGAGAAGCCATCAACAAATATTCCCCCTAAACATTGGATTATTGATTAGATATTTCAATGCATAATGATCTGTATACATCTTAAAATGTCCTCCGAGCAGATAGTGTCAAAAATTTTTAAACCATAGATCACAAGTAAACAAAAGAAATAATTTCCATACACAAGTTGGGTGTGGTAAAGATCAATTTCCTTGGTAAGAGGGAGTGTTGAATTTTTAAATACCTTGGAATTTGTTCCCCTAGATGAATTTTTCCTAAGTCACTAGGAAAATGGGTTTTGTCACTTGGACTTTATATTAATGACTTGAGATGAGCATTAAATGCACTTTAGAGATTAAAGTGTACTTTAAGTAAAAAAATAAAAAGTGAGTGAATTAATTTTTAATTGGTGGAGAAAAGTGATTTTATTGCAACCACTCATCTAATCTAATTGGGCCTTTGGATTAGATGGGTTTTCACTCACCCACCCATTTTTACCTAAAAGGAAAATTTTCCAAGTGAAGAGACACTTTTGCATTTTGAGAGAGAGAGAGCCATTTTCTGAGAAAGAGGGAAAAATGAAGCTGGAGCATTTTTTCCTTTGGCACGAAAATCAAGGTGAAGGTACAGCAGGATTAGAACAAAAATGGAGGTAGCAGTAAGTTCATTTATTTTAGTTTTACCGTACTATTTGTACAATACAGATTGAGTCCGTAGATGGAATGAATCCCGACGCAGCTAACTTGGGCATGCAAATTGAGGTAGATTTTATTAGGTTCAATCGACACAAATTTTGAGGCAGTACCATACAATAGAATCTGTACATCCTTTTCGTACATAAGTAGTACACTCTTGTAGAAACACAGAAATAAAGGAGGGTACAAACAAAAATTTTCTAAGTTTGGCACAAAATTCGAGGCATGATTTTTATCTTCTGGATGAGATAAGTTGTGATTGATATTTCGTCTACTACTTTATATTTTTAATATAAATAAAGATTTTATATCTCACCGGTTTTCCCTGAAGGTTGGGGTTTTTCTTGGGTCATTGGACCAAAATTTCGAAGTCTGAAAATTTATGTGTGAATGTGTTTTTTAATTGTTGCTCATATAAGTTGTAGAAATTCTTCTTGTGTTCAATCCTATATTGTTTATGAGAAATTATCTAATTTGTAGTGGAATGATAAATTGGGTTGGGTGTTAAACAATGTTTAAAATAGAGTTGGAAACTGGGTTGGGAGAGTGCTGAAAATTCTACAGATTCCATATGTAGAAGTATAGAATCCTATACAAATTGGTGTTATTGTTGGAAAACTCAGATATAGATCTACTATAAAATGTGATTCCATAGTGGCTGATTTAAAGTCCAGCAACACACATTGCTTCATTTTTTGTTATGATACATAGGTTGAGATTATATTGTAGGTTGACTGAGTTACATATTTTATAAATAATGGAATTGATAAGAGAGTAAATGTCCCATGTGAATCTGCAATGTCTCAATAGAATCAGTTATTTTTTAAATACTGAACCTGCAAGTGGAATTACCTCCTCAATTCAAAGAACTAGGAATATTTCCTTTTCTGAATTGGGTTCATCTAAATGGAAATCACAATAGTGTACTAAGACTCTGCAACTAATTGAGTCTATTGGTTAGAATCGTTCAATGTGAATGATAGATAGATATAATTGCCTCAGAAAACTGGAGGTTAATCATAAACCTGGGTATGGAGTTGTGAGAGATTGTAGTGGGGGAATTCAAAAAAAAAATCAAACTCAGTGCCATATATCGAATAGGTGCACATCACCGCATGAACCATGATATTATTGCAGTATTCACTAAGTGCTAGGGTGGGCACTAGTCAGGTACACTATTGTTTGTACTATCAATTACGATCATATGGTAGTTGTATAGAGCTATCTGATCTAATAAAACTTATTACTGAGTATGTAGTGTGACCAATAAAGAACCACATGATAGCTTATGGAAATAGTTGGAATATTAAGCACTTCTTTGTACATACCCTTGAAAACTGATTGGGTGTCACAACAACTAACTTCGTAATTATTGAGATAAGTAGAGTGTTAATTTGATGTGGTTACTGTTGGAATCACGAGTGAACATTATACCAAAACCCACAGGTTTTAATATCCACCACAATCGCTAGAGTTAGGATCTCGGGAGGTGATTAGTCTATGTCACTAAACTCATGAGGAGCGTTGAACCAATTCCCAACAATCTCCCCCCAATGTGATTTGTGCGAGTTTCGAACCCTTGACCTGTTGCTCTGAGACAATTTGTTGGACTCACGATTTTCATTAGACCAAAACCCACAGGTGTTAATCTCATCCACAATCATTAGAGTTAGGATCACGAGATACAATTATTCCATGTCACAAAACTCATGGGGAGCGTTGAACCCAATGTCCAACAATTATAGATGTTATCATGAGCTATATATATATATATATTGTATCCATCATCTTAGCAATGACAGGAAGGACATAAGAACTGGTCTTAAATTTTGTAGTTTCACTATGGTTATTGTAGTAGGATATATATTTTGTTAATAGAATCACATAGACTCTAAATTTGATGAATAGGGATAGGTTTAGACTTTGTTTCGAAAAACCATCATTCAACACAAGAGGAATGCGTAACTCTGTATTGTATGGTTGTGTATTATGAACCATAATATATGTTGCAATTATTAACAAATATCATTCAAAGAGTAAAAGAGTAAATATGGTTATGGTTCAACAAGATAATAAATCCTAACTGTATCATCACTTGGGAGAATATGCAATGGTTCCATACTTGATAACTTCCTTAACTACCTATGCACCAAAAATTCCTGATCCATGAGGGTTCGATGGGGTTTCCCACCTTTCCTACCATCAACACTCACTGACGCTGCCACTAAACATGTGTGTGAATTCAATTTTCATTGGGTGTTAGAAAATGAAAGGTCGCCATCACCATTGTAGGGATCCTCTTACAAGAAAGTGCTTGGTGTTTAATACAGTCTACCAATTGATCATGCCTTTTTATTACCCCCATAAGTCCACAATATATGCATGTCATCCATTCATCGATCCAGATAGATGAAAAAAATTCGCATCGATTGATCATGTATGAGCTTGTGCAGTAGACCCTATGCTATATCTAAAAAACAATGATATTTTGTTGTGAAGGAATTTTTATCTCCTCCTATATAAAGAGAACTAGTTCCTTATTTGAACTCATGGTTGGATCTTGGAAGCTTTCTCTCTTTTGGAGCTTAATTGGAAAATATTTCTTTAGAGAAAATTTTGTCTAGCAATTTCTCTCTTGTGTTTATCTATGGAGATATATTTGCTAGCATTGTCCATGTTACTTCGCTTGAGCTACTTTATGGGAAATATTGTCTAAGTAGATTGGATCTTGGATAAGGTTTTATTTTGGATTTTGATAACACTCTAGAGAAGGGGGTGACATTTTTTAGGATGATGTTTTGCTGAGTTTTTGATGACGCCTTACTCGTTGGTGGTGGTTAGAAGATGACAAACTGAGAACTAATGAATCATTCCATCCCTAAGAAAGCTGAGAGGAGGCATCCTGGGAGGTTTTGGAAAGTAGACCAGTAGTGAAAATCCTTGAATCAACGTGTTATGAGCATAAGCATCACCAAACTTCAACAATAGGCACTTTCAGACCTCACAACGGACTTGTACAACAATTCTAGGTTGAGTTTGCTGCTTTAAGTGGCATGTATACTGAGTCTTGGAAACAATATAATTCATTCTTGAAAGTTTCCTTGACATTTTTGGACATTGTTGATCATAGAAAATGGTAAAAATAATCCCTAAAATAAATTTGGGCAGTGTTGAGTGCATGTGGAAAGAAACACTATGAATCACATAATCGAACATCCATGTACACCTTTCCACCACCAATTAGACCTATCTCTAAATCTGGTCCAAATTGGAGGGTTAAAAGAAAATTTTGGGCATGAACAGCCCTATGAAAAGTGATGAACAAAGGAAAAAATAGGCTTGAAGGAATTTTGTACTTGTGTTGAATTTGAGGGTTGAAATGGAATTAAGAAACAATTGTGGGCATGAATATGGACACAAAGAGCATACCTAGCCACTACAACAACCTCAAACGTTCATTCTGGGTGGAAATAAGGGTTGTTGATGTTGTTCTAAATTCTAACCTTCCAATCATCATTTTACAGTAGTATTATGAACTTTGGGTGCTTTTTCTCTACAAAAAGAGTGTAAACATACCCCAAAAAAGTTCAAACAGATTTGAGTTGATTTCATATCCCAAAAACCACATATGAGTGTGATTTATGTCATTCTGGGTAGTTTTATGAGCTCTTTCCATGATGAATTCTCATCTCTTCCAAATTGAAGTAACTATGGACAGTCCAAAGGCATCAACAACAGCTCACATAACCTTCAAAACTATGCATTAGGGAGTTGAACAATCATTTCACCTTTCAGACAACCCTTGAAATTCATCACTTGAGTCTTGGGAAATATTTATTGAAGATTCAATCTTGAATGATGGTACCTACCCCTCAAAAAGGTGTTATTCTGGTGTTTGAATCCCAATAAATAGGCCTTGGAGCAGGCTTCTATCTTCTAGAGGAGAATTTCCAAACAACAAATGATCTAATGAATAGTAGCATGTAGTCTAATGAAAAAGCGTCCCACTTTGATATGCTTTGTGAGTGTTTTTCAACAGTCCAAGGAGCCCAATTTGTGCCCCATATTATATTATGGACATCACCTTCTATTGGAACATTTCTCTTACTTAATAGTATCTTTTGTGATGAAATACTAACTCACTTAAGGGGACCTTCTTGGTAATAAAGCAACATCCACCTTAGATGGGACTTAGAGCCTAAGGCATGTGGATAAACTTTGGAGAAGGATCGTTGAGATTTGGAGGCTTGTTTCATGTTACTCCATTGTATTTCATTCATTTGTGGAGCCAACACCCTCTTTTATGGGATAGTGACTTAAATTTTGAAGGAAATTTGAATACTTGGAGGGTTCCTAGATGCCTTTGATTGACATGTGAACATCCCTTGGTCACTTCATGAACACCATGGGTTGCTTTGTGAACATTGTTTGTGAAGCAACCCCTCTTGGAAGCCCTTGGAGATTGAAGAGTGATGAAGAAGTATTCTTGAAAGACCTTCAAAGGCCATATGGCATAAGCTTATCATTTTCTCCCTTGCTTTAAGGGCCCCCCTCATTTTGGGGCCTCATGTATCTTATGTATTGTACATATGGATTTGACCACTTTATTTTATTTCTTTGTTAGGATTTTTTTAGAAGTGGGGATTTTGTATTATTTACCCCATCCTATTCTAGATCTAAAAAAAATAATGATATTTTATTGTGAAGGAAGTTTTAGCTCCTCCTATATAGAGAGAGCTAGTTCCTTATTTGAACTCCTGGTTGGATCTTGGAAGCTTTCTCTCTTTTGGAGCTTAATTGGAAAACCTTTCTTTAGAGCAAATTTTGTATAGAAATTCATCTCTTGTGTTTATCTATTGGAGATCATATTTTCTAGCACTATCCATGTTACTTCTCTTGAGCTACTTTACGGGAAATATTGTCCAAGTAGATTGGATCTTGGACAAGGTTTTATTTTGGATTCAATTGAAGTTCTTGTGAGTGAAATATCAAGAAAAAACAACAAGATGGAGAGCAGAAAGAGCAATTAAAGGCATAAAATAATTACAAATATGAATAATGGGAGTCTAAGGTTGATCATCAACAAGAGAATTGGAGAAGTAATACCCAGGAAATATGGTGATACCCCAGATCTGAAAAGGAGGGTCCTCTTTTATATTCCTCAAAGACTATCCATTCATAATGGTTGGAGGAAATTTCCATCCAACTTTGTGACCTCATCCTACTCAAATTCAAAAATCATTGGAAACTTGGACTCTGATTAAAAATGTATATTCCGGTTGTGTCCCTGTCAAAGAAATGCGTGGGCATGGGCTTCTCAAATTCTTTTCTATTTTTCTCATCATTGAGAGGGGTCCTAGTAAAGGACAAAATAAGTTCTACATTTAAGTTTCTCTTTGAATTGTTAATTTTAGAGTAGCATTGAGATCCTTTAAACAAACATAAGCCACTTGAAACTTGAACCCATATATCACTTTATGAATCCAAGCCACTTGAAACTTGAACCCATACATCACTCTATGAATCCATTGATGGTAAGAACGATGCCATTTTGTATATAATCATTTTAAGTGAGGTCCCTGAATTGTATTTAAGGAAGAAATAGAAACCTTTTGAGAAATGTAAGATATTAACCCCTATATAACCTGGAGACAAGATCTTAACCCCTTCTTATAGCATTTTAATCATGTTATCAATACATGCATTGTCATCTACACTTGCGATGATTCCATTTGTAGAATTTGAATATGTTTTGATTTTTGTTATTTTTTGTCTGGAAATTAGGAACCTGCGTTTTGTCTACAACTTCCGACAATTTCTCTCTATTCAATGCTCAATCTTGGTCTGGAATTCCATAAATTTGTTCTCACAATATTGATGTTGCAACAATAAATGAAAGGTGATAAATATCATTTGATATGAACTACAGGGGCTTTGGAAAGTGCTTAGGAGCAGACCAAAATGGTGTATTTTGGGATTTCATTGTGTCCTATGGAAATGTCAAAACAAGATGCTTCACACCATTTGTGAAATACTCCTCAAATGTGAAAATTTTCCATAATACAGATGTGAGACAACCCATTTCCATAAACAATTAATAAAAATAGAAATATTTAGCACTAAATGCTTATTTGTATGGTTCTTACTTTCAGTGAGACTAGGCTACACAATCTTCAAATGTCACACGTCTCTCAAACACTAGACACTCAAGAATACGATCTAGAATACTTTGAGCCTGAGCATGAACTCTGGAATTTATAGATATTTTATACTCTTGAGGATAGGAAAGGAAAGTGTTTGCATCATCTGGTGATTTCTCCAGCATACGTTGAAATTAAAACCTTTCCTAAGTAAGACATTGACCGATATTATGTGGGTAGGAGTGAACAATGAACATATGGAACACCTTCTAAGGGGGATCTCTTGAAGCTCCATAATTTTTAGTCAAATGAGGAAAAACTACCCGTGTGTGGCCCTTAGTTCCAAGAGTACTAGACTCTAACAAAGGCTTTTGAAAGTAGACACATTTGGCATCTATATAAAGTCTTTCATTAACATTGTCTAGTGCACTTATCACCACTCCTTGGTTCTCCCAAAATTTATCATCAAATATATTTTAAGTGTCTGAAGATGCACGACTTTACAATGCTTCAATCTGAAAACTAGAATTAATATTAGTTGCAGTAGATGCTGCTACTATTAATTTAGCTTGTTCAATATTCCAATCCCTAAAAAGAAACTTCCTGCTAAGATTACTCTTCTCAATAGTGTCATCATCTGTTACAATTAACTTTCCATACTTCTATAGGAAGCTACCACGAGATCTAATCCTCTTATCTAATGAGGGATTCCATGATATTATCAAGAGTTAGAGTATCACTGCTATCCAACTGTTCACCTTCCTCTTTTTTGCACATATATGAAAATGAAGCTGATCGATACCATTAGATATATTCAGATTGTATGAACAGAATTGATGTTAGTTTGGTCAAAATTGTTTACATATTACAGACTTGGATGCAACAACAAATGATGTTGTTGCATTAATGGAAAAGGATGGAGAGGGTTGCAGTATGGAGGTAAAGCATGGGAACTTAATAACAGGCCCTGGGAAACTCATGATCCCAAAATGTGGAGTAGTCATTTATGTGGAGTGAAGGGAAGGAATGTGAAAACTTCTTGTTGGTCTTGGGTGGTGTAATAGCGAAGAAAATTCCATGAAAGTAAACAAGAAGGAAGAAAAAGTGTCTCTATCATAATTAAGTCATGCCTCTATCCCTAAATCTATTGGAAGACAAAGTGCCAGCAGAGTAAGGAACAAAGGGAGGAACTGTTATGGATAAAATAACCGAATCCATTTTCCTTACTAAAATTAGCAAATTATTAAGATACAATAGTGATTAACTATCTTTTATCACAACCTGCCACTAAAAGAACAACGCATATATAATAGGGGTGCACATTATGGATAGGGGATAATGTTAATGTTTACAGTTCAGCAACCTAAACACTAGTTGACTTAAAATCGTCTTATATTGAGAATTAAAATAAGATGCAACGATATAGCCAGTGGGGTTGTGATTCAGTAGTGGGATGGGTTCTCAATATTCCCACCATAGATCCAATATTCCCAGTAGCATGTGCTTTGCATCACCCCCTGTGGGCCAATTTTACTACATAGGAAAGTTGCATCGTGGTTTTCCACTCCTGGGTTGTTTTTCCTCAGGAAAGTAGGGCCACAAAAACTCTTCCACAATCTAGCTGGTTGAAGAATCACTCTCTAGTTAAAAAAATGTAGGTATACTACTCACTTGGAAATTCATCATAATGGAAGCAATATAGGGAAAACCCTCATCTGTTACAGATAAAATGGTGCAGCCATTTCCATTTAATCTGAACTACAAATCAAGAAATCCCATATAGTTGTACTTACATGCCAATTTGTCTCTTCGTTGCATTGACTGATTTTGTACATTTGAGGAGATTATTAAAGTTTTGATTTTGATCAAAGGATTACAGCAGTCCCCGTACAATAGAGCTTACAAAAAATTCCTAACAAGTGTTAAAAAAAGGTTCCTCAATGGGAGGCATTGAAATCAACATGCAAGGGAAAGATAAGTAAACCCTCGATATGATTCTAAACACTGTGATTAAAAATTGAAGACAAAAAAATTGAGCATATCTTCTAAAAAGAAAAAGAAGAAATGCACTTTGAGATTAGGTATTGGTCTTGTAGTAAAGATAGAAGCATGAGGAAGACATTCCCTTAATGGGATTGCAAAACATATAGCTGCACATTACAAGAGGACTTGATCATGGAGATGATCCTGACAAATGGGAAAACAAGTGTATTGTGAGAAGAGGCATTGGTCTAAGGACCCTTCATACACAACATCAAAAAACCACTGAGTCAAACTCAACTTAGCATAGAAAACAAGTTGAATTGACTCATTTGCAACTCAAACTCCCTGCCAGTTAGTTTGACTACCCAAAAAAAAGTTGACTTGCAAGTACTCATTGGTGAGTCAAGCTAACTGCTAGTAAGTTCAACTTCAAGCATTAATTTGACTTGCAAGTACTCTTGTATCAAAATATGGCCTGACCTGTGAGTAGTCACCAAGTTTTTTCATGAATCGACAAGTTTGACATACAAGCTCAATGAAAAAAATGGTGGCCCCTTTATAATTTTATATAACTCATACGGGTAAATACATCGTCATTAATCTTGGAAAAAGTAGTAGAGTGTTCCCAAAAAATTTTCATGTCCAAATCAATCTATTACTCTCTCGCCTCACCAATTGTTTAGTCAAACTAAGTTTTGTAACTTTGCTAAGGACCTTTCATGTTAGAAGGATCACTATGACTACATTGTAGGAAAGCATAATGAAGTAGATCAGTGTAGACCTTAACCATGGAGGAAAGGAGTCTACCTTTCCACAAGGCATTGATCTTAGAATCTTCAGGTCTCGAAAAGCAAATTATGTTTTCTTTAACCTTTTAATTTGAAATCAACAAAGCACATGGCTCAGATGTAATGTCGTGCTTAAGAACCCATGTTCTCATTATGGCTTGTGATGTGCATACCAACCACTTACATACTTTTGGTCACCATAGTCTATCTGCTTACCATTTCAATGATAGAAACCAAAATGATCCAGGGAACTCTGCTAATCACCTCCAACAAACATGAGAATGAAAACGTAACATTGATTTACCATTCAACGAGACAGAATCTCTCCACCTAGGATAAATATTTTAAAGGGATACATTAAACTATAAGGCCTACATAGTGCTTAAATTAAGCTTAATATTCCTTCACTGACATGCATTGGTGTAGGGTGTTTCTAGAAAGCACATCACAAACTAGAGATGGCATGTATAGTGTAGCAGGAAAACAACTAAAACACATCTTTGAGGATTTTAAGTTTGTAAGGTAGTTTTGACTTCACATTGGCCAATGGTTCCATGTCATTTTTTGCAAGCATGTCCATTTGAGGTAAGTCTTATTTGTCAATCCCTATTTTTATAGACACTCTACATGTGCCCCAAGTTTTAGCTGAATTGGTTGAACCATCTTCCTAAACGCATCAGAATTTGGATCTATATTGGTACCCTAAACCGCAAGGTGCATAAGTTTTACTAAAATCCCAAGCTTGTTAAGAACAATCAGCAATGGAAATCACACTTCTTGGGAGACATTGGCTGGAAATGTTGTTCCCAAAGAGAGACTGTTTTTACTAACAAGTCATCAAATTATCAGTTATAGTACATGAACTCTCTTTTAATTTCTTTTACAATAATTTATAGTTCTACTATTGTGTTTCCTAAATAGTTTTGTTTCATCACTCTATTTTTTATTTATTATAAAAATATTTTTATGTCTCTTTGTACTTTCCATTTCCTCACCATACCACATCTTGGGTTTAAAAAAATCTTGCAAATCCGGGATTGAATCCGTATCTTGGTAACTTAGAAATGTGTACATTTGATTTTTGTTGTTAGTTAAATGTGTCTATTGATTTAGTTGTCTGCATCTTTTTCTAGAAAATATTTAAATGTTTATTCCTAGTTATTAAATGTATATTGTAAAAGTATTTAATTAAGCAATCTTCATTCAGTTTTCTTTATTGCAATAGCTATTAAGGGAAATCCTTATCTACAGTAGCTACAAAAACATGAAATTTGTTTGTTTAAAAGTTGAGTTGAAATTTCCATAAAACTTGCAAATAGGCATTAGATTCTACCTCATGATCAAATAAAAAAACTACAGGGTTCTGTTAAGAACTCGAATAGCTATGAAATAGGATTCTTGTTTTTTATCTTACTGTTAATTTTTCAATTTTGTTAAAAACAAAGGAGGATTATTTTGTTTACATTACAAATTTATTTTAGCTATTTTATACAGTGTCTATATATTTCTTTATGAAAAAGATAGACAAGAATGAATATAGAGGATTGTTGTATATAATTTCTAAAGACTAATATGCATAGAAAATACAGTTGATAAAATGGATAATGGAAAGATGATACAATAGAAATAATTATTAGTAGAAAAAAAAATATATAGGTGGGTGGGGTCAAGGGTTTTTGAAATGATACACTACAAAATTAATAGTATATATTGAATCATCGAGCCAATCAAGGCCACCGGTTCTTTTAACCATTACACCATACATTGAAATCTTTGTAGTTGTAACCCTAAAAATGTAGGTTACCATTATATATATACCAAGACAAACTTGAAATAGTGGTAAAGCACTTGTATTGATACATTGCATCCTGCAACTTTTAAATCAATAGTGTTTATCTATTCACAGTGCATGAAAGAGTATGATTAAACCTGTTCTACCAACACTCGAAAGGGAAGACACAATTCATTAAAAACTAAATAAAATTACCATTCTAGCAATATGCCCGAACAGTTGAGAAACACTGATCACAAGTAGTTAGGGTATTAGACCCTAAACGAGTTCTCAAGGTAAAATTTGGAATATGATTCTCATACAGTACAAATAAACTGATCACCATACATAAATTCATCAAGAATCCAAAAAATATCATACAATATGGATTATCAAGAAACGAAACTGAGTAACTAGTGAAAAAGGTCTTCTCCATTGAAACCACCATACTTACTCAATTTGACAGAATGACACAACAGGATTTGAACCAAAAATCCGACGTCATCTGACATTTCATACAGAAATGTCGGATAGAAATCAATGAAAATAATGTCGATAAAAAAATCTTTATATCGCCGTCGAATATCCGACACAACAGGCGTCGGATATCTGACCCCTAGAGTGTCGCATATCCAATGATTAAGCACCGGATCTCCGACGGTATGCTGTCGGATATTCAACGATATGGTGTCGGTTAACCGACGTTCTGTGAACCCAATAGTGTCAGATCTCTAACCCTTAAGTGTCGAATATCTGATGAGATGTACAGGTTTTAAAAAAAAATGTATTGTTTACATGATTTTAAATTTATGGTCCCATATTTTCAATGGTAACTATGTTCAAAGTGTCGAATATCCGACGCATGGCCATTATAAATATAAATTGTTTTAAACATTTCGACATGTTTGTTGTAGAAGCAATGAAAGATTTGCGAAAATTATTTGTTCCTCGACGAACGTTTTCAGGAATTGTTTTATTCTTCAACGAGCGGTTGTGGGAATTTTTTTTTTCATCAATCGACAGTTTGTTGGGATTTTTTTATTCTTTGACTTCTCTTCATTTAAAAAAATGTTGATGTGTGGAACTTGATTTTTTAAGACAATCGGTTATATTCATTAACAAAATTTGTGACAAAATGTCAAATAGAAATATTCCGGATCCAAACGAAGACAACCGACAATTGCTTGCTAGACTATGGGATGCAGTGAAACGAAGGGGTGATGGAAAATATTATTTTCTGTGTACTCAATAATAGGAGAAGAATATTGATCTCAACAGCCACAAAATATTGCAGGGAACATGGAAACGCTGAGGGGGGAAACAAATATTGTCCATTTGTAAGTTTAGCATTATAAAGTTTATTATATTCGATTTTTTTGGTAATTGTATGTATTATTTTTATTTTTCATATATTAATGTATATGGATTGATGTTTCCATGTATTTATATTAAAGGAAAGACACCCTATAGCATATCGTCCAGAGTAAGTGCTTTCAGAACAAGTTCAGGATTAGGATCATGGAGCGTGTATGTTTAATGGAGAACAAGTGAATGATCATATTGAACAAGATGATCATATCGATAATGTAATTGAAGATGATGGTACAAATGCATTGATCCATGATTCATTTAACATTAGAATGGATGATGACGATGACGTTAATAATGAAAATGATGATGACTTTGATGATGTTCACTATATACCTCTTCTCGATAAGGCATATGAACCCCTTTATGAAGGCTCCAAAACAAATCTTCTCTCTATTGTATTGTTGATAATAAACTTGAAGGTTATGAATGGTCTTTGAAACATTGCAATCACATGGATGCTAAGGTATGTAAAATAATCCATCACATATATAGGATCGTGATAAAGTTTATTTGTATTCCTCTAATAATTGTATTGTTAACTCATTATTGATCATCGTACGGATGAATAGTGTTTCGTTAATATTATTTATTTATTACATTAACAATTTTATTTTTAATTTTTTGTATCATGATAGCTGATTTTTTGTTACCACCATCAAATATTTTACCTCGCACATATTGAGATTTATCTTTCATCATGAAAGAGATTGGAATGCATTATGAAGCAATTCATCCATGCCCCGATGACCATGTTATATATTATAATCAGCATGAATTTGCAACAGAATGTCCAGAATGTCATGTAAGTAGATATCATACAAATAAAGTAACAAAAATGGTGCCTCAGAAGGTTCTTCGTTATATTCCCACCATTCCACATTTGCAACGACTGTTCAAGTGCAAAAACATAGCACAATTTATGGATTACCATGCCAAGAATAGAAGTCAATATGATGTTATTCGAATGCCTGCAAATGGTTCTGGTTTTAGAGATATGGAGGAAAAGTGGCCTCACTTTAAAGAAGAACCATGTAATCTTATGATTTCTTTGGAAGCAGATGGTGTTAATCCATTTGCACAGATGAAATCCATTTACATAGTGTGGCCTATTTTTGTTATCAACAATAACATTCCTCCATGGTTGTCAATAAAGAGGGAGCACATAATGTTGTCGATGATTATTCCAGGTTTTTTTGTCGAAAACTATTTTATTTATAATGTAGTTGTGGCATCTCATTTGTCGTATTATGTTTCTTAATTTCATATATATATCTATTATTTTACTCTTGTGCATGTTTTATATATCTTAATGGTTCTCATAATGATATATTTTATATGTACTTCAAATGAATTAGGTAAGTTCCAAGTCAAAGATATGAATGTATACATTTAACCTCTTATAGATGAGCTACTAAAGTTATGGAATGGCATAACTATGTATGACGTATCTAGACCAATACGAAAAAGAAAATTTCAATTCCATGCAATGGTTGTATGGACAATACACGATGCCACTGGGTTAACTTCATGTTGTGGTTTGTAATTTTAAGTTCCACTTTAATTACTTTTAATAATATGGAGTAGTTAGAATAGTTTATATATGAATATATTTGACATAGATATTCCATATCTAAATATTGTAGGTCTTCAGACAAAGGGTAAATTTGCATGTCTAGTTTATGGTCCTAAGATAAAATCTTGTCGTTCAAAAAGTTTAAGAAAGGAGGTGTTTGATGAGTATAAGCATTTCCTCTCTCAGAATCACAGGTATAGAACAACTGAAAAAAAATCTTTTCAATGGGAAGCAGGAGACTGCATTAAAACCATGGAGAATGACACCTCACCTTTGGAAGATGCAATACAATAGAAATCATCATCATGGTACGTACAGATCATCATATATGAATTGTTATGTATTTTAATTTTTATTGTGAGTTGTTTGTTGTAGTGGCCATATTTGAATTATGATGTAATTTATTTATAAACTAATTTTCATGATGTCCATCGTGATCATGAAGGCATTAATGGGATTCCACGAGGAATGAAAATTTATCCTATTCAATTCAGTAGGCTGCCCTACTATGAGCACCTACAAATTGCTCATTTGTTTGATACAATGCATATTGGAAAGAATATTACTAAAACCTTATGGTGACTACTAGAGCTAAGGAGGGAGAAAGATAAAGTTGTGAAAGCTTGCAAAGACATTCAAGAAATAAACCATGCAATGAAAGACGTCATACAATTTCATACCAATGGAGAACAAGTTAATATAAACTCAATTCCATGGATGTTTACAGAGCAACAAAGAAATGTTGTCAAAGAAGTAATGCGGAAAAATAAATTTCCCACTGGATTTTGTGCAAACTTGAAGAATATCATAACCAAAAAATGTTATTTTGTGGGGGTCAAAAACATGATTGGCATGTCTTCATCAAGGTAATTATTATTGTTATGTCCATATAATTGTTTTTTGTCAATTTACTGCGTATATTTTTTTCTTATTTGTATACTCTTTGTTTAATAAATGGCGTGGTTTGTATATTGATACAGTATGTTCTACCTCTCTCTCCCCCAGACAACTTCAACAACAATGTCAAACAAGTTATATATAATATTGGTAAATACATGAGGTAACTAGCGATTAGTTGCATGTGCTTAGTGTTTCTTTAATTCTCCATATAATTTATATTTGTTTTTTTTTGCACTATTTCAGCATATATTGTAATTTAATGTCTATTTTTGTTAAATATCATTATTGGTTTGCGTCACTTGTAGATGGTTGACATCTAAATAAATCCATAAAGAATATATAAAGTAT
>LPNX011002545.1:4087-56587 GCA_001517045.1 Pseudotsuga menziesii | reverse complement strand
GGTTTAAAAACTAGAATCACACACAAAACCACTCTTGTACAAACTACAAGTCACAGGGAAACTTTGGTGATAAGAGGGGCTAATATAAGCCGGTTCCTCACTAGGATTGTCAAGTTTTTGCATCTTGCTATATACCACAGGGTCCAATAGTAAAATGCAATAAGAAGGATTGGACCGTACCGTTGCCTGAATACCCAATTACCTTGACGGTACATCTGTAGTAGTCTCCCCAAGTGTTGTTTTCGGTGTATTGCGCCAACAAGATGGTAAAAATGGTTTTCTCATATGGTTTAAGGAATCCTAGAAGGGTCTCCCAATATACGCAAGGTATGTGGGACCTCAAATACATCTTGTAACACCCCGGTTTTCACCCCGTTTGCATTAAATATATATGATGTAAATATTGTAATTAATCATGGTGTGGAGCTAAAGGCAAAATCCCCACCATTGATTTATCGTTTTATGTTTCGGCGATTAAAATCGACGACGATGGTATTTTGTGCTAACGGACACATTATAATTTTGGACATCATGTAAATGTGCAATTTAATTAAATACCCACAACTAGCTATGTCAATGCAACATTAAAAGAGATGGGGGCATGATTTCCTAAGGATAAGGGGGGGGGATATTTAACCTTTGGGGCCAATGGAGAAAAGCCAAATGTAAATGAAAGGACCCATCAAACTGTCAACCACCTTTCTTGTCTCATTTAACCAATCATTTAATTCTGCCATAAATTGGTTGAAGTAGTTATTGCATGGGATGGGCAAGGTATGGAAGTCAGAAATTTGAATTTGAGAAAAACCAATTTCTTGGGAAAAACATTTTTTACTTTTGGGGTAAGTTAACACCCAAAATGCATGCCCATTAGGCCATGCATCCAAAATTCTTCTTCTCCTCATGCAGTGGAAGATTGGGGGGCTGTTTTACCTTCATGTTTTTGGCCTATGTGTGTTTACCTTCACGATTTTGGGCTCCTGGGAATTTTTATCACCATCATTCATCCATGATTGGAGCTCTCTCTCTAACGGTTGGAAATTCTTGTGTGTGGAAGTCACGTTGTTGGGTTTGCCGTGTGTGTTGTCCCTTACATGGGCAGTCGTTTCTTCCTTTTCCTCAGGATGTGGAATTTGTTTTTGTAATGATTTGTGGTTGGGTCTCTTCCCCCATGATTTTTGCTGCATTTCCCCATCATCTTCCGAGATGGGATTCGTTTTGGTAATGCCCAGCGGATTGAGGAAGAGACCACATTCTCTTGGGTGTTTTTGAGTTTGTTTTTTGTCCACGTTAGGGCCAAAATGTCCCTGGGATGCAAATTGTTGTTAGTGGGTTGTTTCACCTACCTTGGTAATTCACTCTGTTGCCAAACTATTTTTCCTCAACCCATAATTTTGTATTTTTTTGTGTATGCATGTGTGCTTTGGTCTGAAGCTACATTGTGCTATGTGGAGCATTCCTGTGTTGTCTTGGTTGAGTAAGTCCAAGAATCCACCTGTTAGTGGGCTGAATGTGGTTAGATGTGGTTACTAGCTTGACAATAGGTGTTTGGCCTTGCTGTGTGTAAGTCTGTGTTCCCTAGTTCCTTGTGGAAATCATGCCCAGCTCGGGGGTGGCAGTGATGCTGAGAGAGTAAGGAGCACACTGGCCTATGGTTAGTTGGAACGTTGCAGCGACAAAGCTAGTTGCAGGGAAGCTTCTTCTCAAGATAAGTATTCTTGTATTTAACTCTGCAATTGTATTTTCTTTGTAAATTTTCATGAACATGTTAATGCTTGAATGTGTATGATTCCACTGTAGATTTCGTACCATATACATTTGTGTATGTTTTTAAATTCATGTGTTTTCAATTGTTGTTAATGGGGATGTTTTTCCCGGGTAAAAAGGATTATGGTAGCATCCTCTTCACCGGTCAGAGGGTCGAGGACGTTACAGTGTGGTATCAGAGCTCATGTTGCAGCATGGGATTTAATGGGCAATGAAAAGCAATGACGGAGGCAAGGTTTCCCTCTGCCCAGCAGAGGAAAAATGTGAAAGATAGGAAATTTCAAAAAAAATTCTAAGTTTGGAAAATATCAGATGACTTAGGCTGAAGCCCATCCGATACATCGGATGACTTAGGTGAAAGTCCATCCGATACATTAGAAGACTTAAGCTGAGTCCATCCGGTAAGGAAACCCAGCAAAGAGAAAATTTACAAAAAAAATTCTAAGTGTAGAAATCGTTAGAAGACATTTGCTGAAGCAAGCTGATGCATCGGCTCAGTTAGCCGAAGGGTTGCTAGTGGCACTGGATGAGAAAGTATGAAGGGATTTGATGCAGTGGCAGAAAGAGGAAGAAGAGAAGAAAAATTTTGAAAAATTTTCTAAGTTTGAAATTTTGTCGGTGGTCTTGGCTAGGAGGATCCAAAGGAGCTGAAGGTCTCGGCTGGGAGGATCCGAAGGTCTCAGCCAGGAGAAGCTGAAGTGTCGGCAAGGCTCGCCAGAAGGGAGCCAACATGGCAGCAGAAAGAGGAAGATGAGAAGAAAAATTTGAAATTTTTTATAAGTATAGGAAATCTCAAAAAAAAATAGAAGATCGATCAGCCGATGCGTCGGAAGACAGAGGAAGATCGAGCCGATGTGTATCAAAGGATAGAGGAAGATCGAGCCGATGTGCATCGGAAGATAGAGGAAGATCGAGACAATGTGTATTGGAGGATAGAGGAAGATCGAGCCAATTTACATTGGAAGACAATTGAAGAGCAGTTCACGGAGGTGTCGGAAGAGTTATCAACTAGTGACTTGATACATCGGATGGCTAGTTGGGAAGGGATCCAATCAGATGAAAAAAAAACTGAGTTTTTTCAGTGGGATTTTTTAGTGGGACAGCCCCCTTGACCCCTTTCATCCCCCTGAGATAGTCATTGTTGCAGAAAGGAAACTACAGTAAGAAGGAGTTCTAATTAGTAGAACTGCTACACTTAGCCAACCCGACGAAAGGAACTTAGTGTTCATGCCTACAAGAAGCAATCTATAAGTAATTGTTTGAAATTCTGAGATTGACTAACAAATGTTGTTGTTAACACATTTTGCATAGTCATAGTGCAGATTGAATAGTTAATCTTGGTCCAACCAAGAGGGTCAAATAAGTTTAGCGCCAAGAAGATTAACAGCATGGATGATGCATAGGATCCTTGTGGACAAGGGAAAGATGTTATGGGGGAAAATCCAAGAGATCCACAAGAGGGCAGAAAGACACTCAAATGTTGGAGATGTGGAGGACACCATTTGCGCCGAATTTGTCCACATGGGGAAGTGTGTGTAAGGCCAAATTACAATATCCAAGGTCATGGAGCTGAAGCTATTGAGAAGTGGGAACAGGAGAGTTCCCCAGGTGTTGCAGCTACCATAAGGAGCATGAGAGTAGAGTTGTAGGATTGCAAAGAAGAAAATAAGAGTCTAATCAAGGCTCTGGTAGAGAAAAACTAGTTGACTACCGCCATGCTACAGAGTTTGGCAGGTCTCCAAAGGTAGTTAAACTCTGGGCATCAGTTAGCAGAGGTAGAAGGGAGTAGGAGAAGTTCCCACGAGAGGAATGAGAAGCTTAACCCAATGAATAAAGGTTTTAAACCTTCCCACCTCCTGAAGCAACAACGGAAGCAATCACAAGATGTGATTGATCCAACGAGAGTTATGATGAAAAATACAAAGGAACATCTCAAATGTTGGGGATATGAAGGACCCCATTTGCGCAGGTATTGTCCACTTGAGAATAGGAGGGAGGGTCAAGTCCCTAGAATCAAAGAAGTAGGGATCATTCCTAAAATTTGTGCAGTGTTAGAGGACCACCAGGAAGGTCATAACTCAACTGTGGTGGAAGTTGAGGGTGAAATTGTTGAACAGACAGTTTCTATTTTGATCGACCCTGGATCGACTCATAGCTATATCACCCTTGGATTTATTGAGATGTGCAATTTGAAGAAATCAAGGCATAAAAGATCATGGTTAATCCAACTAGCCACTAGAATCCAAAAGGATTCCAATGAGGTGGTAATGAAATGCCCATTGGTCATGGATGGGTTACTCACCTGTGCAGATCTGAATGTTCTTCCCCTTGGATCATATGATGTCCTCATTGGAATGGATTGGTTGGAAGCACATCAAGAAAAGCTTGATTGTTACAACAAGACTTTTGAGTGCTTGGATGAAGAAGGAAACCTAAGGGTTGTGAAAGGAATTCCAAAAGTGATCTCTGGAAGGAAGTATTCAGCAATGCAGCTGGAGAAGTTCTACGGGAAAGGTTGCAGGGTGTATGTAGCTCATGTTTTGGAGGAATCATAGTATGATACTCCTAGGTTGGAGGGCTTTCATATGCTACAGGAATTCAGGAATGTTCTTCCTCATGAAGTTCCAAGGCTTCCTCCAAGGAGTGACATTAATTTTACCTTTGAGCTTGTGCCTGGAGTGGCATCAGTGTCCCAGACATCATGTAGATGACAAACCAGAAATACTAGAGATGAACATGTAGCTCCAAAAGTTGTTGAAAAATAGGTACCTCAGACCAAGTGTGTCTCCTTGGGGAACACCATTTCTGTTTGTGAAAAAAAAATATAGTACATTCTAGTTGTGTATTGATTATGGGTAGCTGAGAAAAGTCACTGTGAAGGAAAAGTACCCTTTGCCTAGAATTGATGACCTCTTTGATCAAATGAGAGGAGCGAAGGTGTTTTCCAATATTGACTTAAGGTCTAGTGACCAGCAGGTAAGGATCAAGAATGAAGATATTCATAAGGCTACCTTCGGAGCAAGGTATGAATCTTATGAGTTCGTAGTGGTACAATTTGGGTTCACAAATGCACCAGCTACATTTATATGCCTCGGGAATAATATTTTCAGCAGATGCTTGGGAAAGTATGTTCTTGTTTTCCTTGATGGAATTCTTACTTATTAAAAGGATGAAAAAAAACATGTGGAACAATTGAGGCTGATTTTAAATTTGCTTAGGAAGCATCAGTTGTATGCAAAGTTAAGCAACTATGACTTCTACGATGATGGAATTCATTATTTGGGTCACACTATCTTAGATAAAGAAATATTTGTAGACCTTGAAAATATTGAGGCCATGATGAGTTGGCCTGCTCCAATAAAGTTAACATATCTATGATATTTTGTGGGACTTGCAGGATATTGCAGGAGGTTCGTTGAAGGATAGTTTGCAGGTAAAAGCTGAGTCTATGTATAGGCTGAGGAAGCCTGCATGTGGACTTGTAGTTCCATGAGGAAATGGCCTTTCCTGAAGACTGGAGGTAGAATGACCGAAGTAAATCAGTCTAGTGGTACCCACTGAAACCAAAGCAGGAAACTACCATGTGCTATGAGAAGGATCTCATGACTAAAATCTAACTTTTGAACAAAATAGATTTTGAAATTCAGATTTTAAATTTTGTTGTTAATCCAATATTATTAACTATTTAGCTGATCTAAAACGGTGTCAAGATGACACGTTGTATGTGAATTTTCAGGTTTTGGGCAGCATGTGCAAGTTAGGGATGAGTACCCCCCCACTTGAAAAAGCCAAACAATATGAGGATGATCTCATGGTTACAAAATATGATTTTCTGTGCGAAGTAGAATTGTGAATTCAAATTTTGGATTCGACTATCAATGTTATTAATCATTTGATAATTGGAAATGTATCCAGGCATAAAATAGATTTCAAAATCTATGACTAAATTTTTATGATGACATCTCATATGAACTACATGCTTGTATGTAACACAGGAGATATGATGAAAATATGTATTGGACGTACATGGCTCCTCGAAAGGATCTACGACATGTACATAGCTTCTCGTAGGGATATCTTTGGAATAGGTTTGAAAACCTATGATTGCATTTATTCTTATAATGACATTTGATGTAAAATGCATGTATATATGTAACGCAGGTGAGGCAATGAAAACATATACAGGGAGTACACGGGTCCTCTAGAAGGATGTACTTGGGTACATAGCTTCTCCCCCCTGCCATCTAGGCATCGATATGCATCATTGGGGACGCCCAGGGTGTAAGACATCCGGTTAGACTTATCTCTGCATACATTCATGCTATAAGGGGACTGCCATGAGAGTGGGGGATCCATGAAGAGAATAATCCCTAGGTATTATGATGTCCGAAAGGGAAGCGCCTGAGCATTGGTAAGCACTTGGAGGAGGTGCTAGGCCCTTAAGCCAATAGTTGCCGTTAAGCACCCAAGGAGGTGTTAGGCTCTAAAGCGGGGCTGACTAGATCTCAGTTGAGAGATTCTATGCAAATAAGTATTTGATTACTTGGAAAATCCTTGTTGATTTCTGTGATTATTCATATGCACATGATGCAGTCTGTATTTTTGAAAAATATTGTTAAAGGTTGCATCTTATAGAAATGAATCTGACCAATGAGTTGATTCATTTTGCTATCTGGGAAGGAATTCCCTGAGATTGGAGAGAACTAGAGTAGGTGCTAGGCTCTCAATCTAGAGCTTCCATTAAGCACCCAAAGAGGTGTTAGGCTCTAGAGCAGAGCTACCCAATCTTGGTCGAGATATGCTACACAGATAATGCCAGAGTGTTGGTAAGCATTGAGAGGAAGGCTGATGCTGAGCTTTAAGCAGAGCTTCCATTAAGCACCCAGAGAGGTGTTGGGATCTAACACAGGGCTACCAAATATTAGTTGAGATATGTTACACAGATAAGTATTTGGTTTACTTATCAAACTGTTGTTGTGGTTGATTCCTGTAAATATCCATGAGCATATGATGCAACCATGAATTGAAAATCTTGTTATAGATTGCACCTTATATGAATGAATCTGACATGTGAATTAATTGTTGTGATGTCTGAAAAGGAGGGATCGAGCTTGGTGAGAACCTAGAAGGAGCTTTAGGCTCTGAAGCAGAGTTATCAGATCTCGACTGAAATATGTTTTCAGGTAATCCGAGGCTTACATAAATTTGGATACCCTTTAATGCACACCTAGGTGTGAGGTGGGGCAGGGTTGTAAGTGTTATATTTTTAACATTAAGCTAGCATTATATTAGGATCTTTAACTGAGAGAATAACAAGCACCACAATCAAACACAAGAGACAATGAACATAGTGTTTTTCCTCGGGGAAACCATAAATGGAGAAAACCTCGCAACTTCCTCAGATATAGAATCACCACCAAAAGTAAAACCCAAAACAGAAAGATGATCTCTCGACAACAGTAACCTTCTTTATTCCTATCCTAGTGTCTTATTCTTTCTCAGCTATGTACTACAACTGAGTGTGAGTGAGTTTGTGATAAATAGAGAGGCGATCTCTCTATTTATACTAATTCCCAACTTGACTAAACCCTACTAGGGTCAGCTTCACTAGGTGAGTCTAACAACCCTAGTGCCCTAGAACTGTGGCGACTTTAACCCTTGAACAATAGGATGGTTACCCACATTGACTTGACATGACTTGTTTACATTATAGAAACTCCTGATCAGAACATCGGGGCATGACATGAATCAATTACATTACAAACACATCCCAGAATAAACATCGGGGTATAATACATAAGAAATACAAGTGAATACATTCTGAAGTTACAATTACATCAACACTCCCTCTTAACTAGGAAGGTATTCTCTTAACACAATTTATCAGCACAAGTCTTCTTCTCTTTATCATCTGGATCATCCTCGAGTCCTCGTCATCTTCATCTTCAAGTAATCTCCATCTTCAAGTCATCTTCATCTTCAAGTCATCTTCCTCTTCAAGTCATCTTCATCTGGATTTGGATCATCACTCGATCTGGATCATCATCACTCGATCTGGATCATCAATCGATATGGATCATCTCTAGAGCATCATCAATGGATCTGGATCATCCCTCGATCTGGATCATCATCACGGGTTCTATCTCATTATTCTTCTCATCACAGGAATTTCTACAGAGCTAGCCCTTTTTCATGTTGGTTGTATTCCTAGCCTCCATGTAGGTCTTCTTCCAGCACTTATATCTAACCCTAAGTCAGAATGGCCTGCCCAGCACTTATATCTGATCATGTAGGAACCAATCCTATAATCATATCAGAAAGGCACGCCCAAAATTCACATCTGACCATGTGGGAACACATCCCACAACCCTGTCAGAAAGGCCCAGCACTCACATCCGACAACCAATGTCAGAAAGGCTCAACACTTACAATCGGCCATGCGAGGAACCAATCATCCATGCCAAAAGGCTCTGCACTTACATCTGACAACCAATGTTAGAAAGGCTCGGCACTTATATTTGACCATGCAAGGAACCAATCCTTCATGCCAAAAGGGCTATGCACTTACATCTAAAAACCAATATAAGAAGGGCTCTGCACTCACATCTGATCATGTAGGAACCAATCCTACAGTCACATAAGAATGGCCCTTAGTCCCAAACTGAGATTTCCTAGTAACTGACCAGGTACCTCCATTCCGAGAATGACATTCAACACTTATATATGATCATGTAGGAACCAATCCTATAGTCACATTAGAATGGCTTAGCACTCACATCTGACATGGAAGGAACCAATCCTCTCACCATGATAGAATGGCTCAGCCCTTACATCTGACCATGGAAGGAACCAATCCTATCACCATGTCAGAATGGCTCTAGGTCTCATCATTTCCCCTTGGAGGGAACCTCGATCTGGAGAACACCAAGAGTCTCCCTGAAGTACTCAAACTTCACCCTAGCCAATGGATTTGTCAACACATCAGCTATCTATTCGTCCGTCGCAACATATTGGAGCTTCACTGCTCCCCTCTGCACCATATCCTTGATATAGTGATACTTGTTCTCGATATGCTTCGACTTGTCATGGAACACTAGGTTCTCTGATAACTTCATGTAACTCTGGTTGTCACAACGTATACAAGTAGCATGCATCTGGAGATCAAATAAATCAAACAGTAGCTTCCTCATCCATACTGCCTCACAACTAGCTGAACAAGTTGCGACATACTCTGCTTCAGTTGTAATCAGTGCCACATAGGATTTATTCTTGCTAAACCAAGAGATCACACCTGATCCCATATTGAAGCAACACCCTGAAGTGCTCTTCCTATCGATGGCACTGACTTCCCAATCTAAATCAACATAACCCTCTAGGTTAATATTTTGATTCGCCTCATACTTGAGCCCATAATCAATTGTACCCCTCAGGTACCTCAGAATATGCTTTGTAGCAATCAAGTGAACATGTCTTGGATCTGTCAGGAACTAGCTCAAGGTGTTCATAGCAAAGCAAATATCTGGTCTCATGTTCATCAAGTACATCAAGGACCCAATCATCTGACGACACATCATAGCATTAACCATCTTTGATGAAGCATCACTCAATAGCTTCAAGTTCGATTCCATAGGTGTGGTCATAGGTGTGGTCATGGCCTTGTAGTCCATCATCCCAAACCTCTTCAGGATCTCTACTGCATACTTCCCTTGTCTAAGGGATATTCCATCCACATTCTGCCACACCTCCATGCCTAGAAAATAGTTCATCATACCCAAGTCCTTCATTTCAAACTTGGCAGCAAGCTTTATCTTCATATTAGCAATCAACCCATCCATACCTGTTACAAACATATCATCTACATACAGTAGAAGCATCACTGGGTTTCCATCTTCAACCTTGTAGTAAAGGTTGGAATCTGCTTTACTTTTGGTAAAGCCCAAACTGGATAGAAAGCTGTCAATTATGCCATACCATGTCTTGGGTGCTTGTTTCAAACCATACAGGGCTTTCTTCAATCTGCACACATGAGACTGCCTGTCATGTGTCTCAAAACCGAGTGGCTGCTAACATACACTTCCTCTTCCACTACACCATTCAAGAAAGTAGTCTTGACATCCATTTGACGGTATCTTCCATTTCATTATTGCAGCCAGAGCAAGTACTAATTTTATGGAAGTGTACTTGGCTACAAGTGCAAAGGTTTCTTCATAATCTATTCCTTCTTTCTATGAGAAGCCACGAGCCACGAATCTTGCTTTATATTTTTCTATGCTACCATCTGCAGCATGCTTGATTGTGTATATCCATTTGGAAGTTACAATCGAATTCCCTTCTGGTCTTGGGACAACATCCCAAACATCATTCTTCATGATCGAATAATACTCTTTGATCATAGCATCCTTCCATTCTTTCCATTCTGTCGCTTTTTCATAATTGGAAGGTTCTTTATTGATAAAGTCACATAGTAAAGCTACATATCTGGAGCATGATATGGTCCTCTTTCTTTCTCTGTGATTGTCTTTTGGAGCCCCATATCTTTCCGCACCTTGGATATCTTCTTGTACCCAAGAAGGTTTCCTCTTGTGAGGATTCTTATCTTGAGGTGGACCTACAGGTTCTTGAGGTTCTTCAAATTCTTGATCTTCTTCTTGAGTTTCTTTGTTCATGGTTGTATCATGAGTTCTGGGTGCTTTTTCTTCTTTAGGTTCTTCAGTAGGTCTCTTTCTTGATTTGTTGTAAGTTGAGTCTTCATCAAATGTCACATCCCTGCTAATGTCAATCCTCTTGAATCTTGGGAAATATATTCTGTAAGGCTTCGACCTTTTAGAGAAATATACCCTTATTTCCTGAACGATCTAATTTTGTTCTCTTCTCTTTTGGAATGTGTATGTACACTCAACAGCTGAATATTCTGAGATGGTTGACTTCTGGTTTCTTGTTGGAAAAGACTTCTTTAGGTGTCTTGATCTTGAGTACTCTGTGTAGAGTACGGTTTTGTACATACACCGCTGTTTTGGCAGCCTCTGCCCATAGATGCATGGGAAGATCTTGATCATGAAGCATTTCTCTTCTAGCTTCCATGATAGTTCTATTCTTCCTTTCTACAACCCTATTCTGTTGTGGATTATATGGAGTGGATAACTCCCTCTTAATCCATGATTCTTTGCATAAGTCTTTGAATTCATTTGATGTGAATTCTCCACCATTATCTGATCGAAAGGTCTTGATCTTCTTTTCTCTATGGTTCTCAATCAAGGCTTTGAATTCCTTGAACTTGTTGAAAACTTCATCTTTGTTCTTCATGAAGTAAATCCATGTCTTCCTAGAAAATTCATCAATAAAAGAAACATAGTATACATACCCGCTTAGTGAACTTGATGACATTGGTCTGCATACATCAGAGTGGATGATTTCCAAGATTCCTTTTGCCTTGCTCTCGCTACTTGGAAAAGTCTTCTTTGTATTCTTTCCTTTTTCACATCCTTTGCAGACCCCTTCATGTTTTGCTTGAATTTCTTGAAGACCTTCAACAGCTTTGCTTGCAAGTGGTAGTGCTCTGTAATGCACATGTGCAAGCCTTCTGTGGCAAAGTTCATTTGGCTCTACTGTGTCATGGACCAAATCTTGTTCTGGATGGCCCTTCAATTTGTATAATCCTCCTTCTTGCTCTCCAATTACTATTGCATCGTCAACAGTCTTTTCTCTTGACCACATGAGGAATTGGCCATCTAAAAATGCAACACTCATGCCTTTTGCATCTAGTGTCGATATGGATAGAATATTCTTCTTTAGTCCTAGTACAAAAAAGACATCCTTCATTTTCATAGACTTTCCAGAGTCTAGCTTGTAGGAGGATTCACTACTACCTTTTATGGGATATTGGTAGTCATCCCCAAGTTTCACCTTATGGGGTGAATTATGTTCGGATAGTTTTTTAAAAGATTCCTTGAAACCTGTCAAGTGTTTGGAAGCCCCACTGTCAATAAGCCAATCTTTGTTTCCATGAGTGACAGTTCCTGTGAGAGCAGAGATCAGAACATATTCTTCTTCACTTGAAGAGTCTTCACTTTCTTGTTTTACATTCTTCTTGGGAGGATCATGATCCTCAGCAGTGTGAGCATGATGTCTTCTTTTGGATTTGTTCTTCTTCTTGGATCCATTCTTATTCATGGGACAATTTCTAGCAAAGCGTCCTATTTCATCGCATGTATAACATCTGAGTTTGGATGGATCCCTTCTTACAAGATTATTTTTCTGATGAGAATGCTTACCTTGGTGATGATGATTTTCCCTTCTTCCTTTCTTGGAGTGTACTGTGAGAGATTGATATCCACTTCCCATATTTTCTTCTCGAGCTGCTATTCGAGCTTCTTCTTGAGAACATTCTTCCCACAGTCTACTGAAATTGACTAACTTCATCCTAGCACAGATTCCTTGGATAAAAGAATCCCATGACCTAGGGAGACCATTCAAGGTTGTCATCACAATTTCTGCATTCTCCACTTCTTCATCTACTGCTTCCAGCTATTCTTTGATCTGGGAGACCCTTGTGAAGTATGACTGGATGGTCTCCTCATTTTGGATATTTACATTCTTCAACTAGTTCCTTAGAGTCATCTTCCGGTTTATGTTCTTCCCTTCAAACAGTTTGGTTAGGGCATCAAACATAGCTTTAGGTGTCTTGAGGGAGGACACCTGTGGTATGAGGTGATCCTTGATTGAATCAGCAATGATCCTCTTTTCCATAACCAATTTCTTCTTATGTAAGGCCTTAGCCTCATCTCCCTTTGGAACTGGAACCTCCTCATTGATATAGGAGTCCAACTCATTTTCTTCCAGGATCAGGGAGATCCTATACTTCTAGGCTCGGAAGTTATCAACTCCTCCAAGATTTTCATCAAGCTTGGTATGATGAGAAATCTTAACTGAGAACCTCAAATGAAAATACTAAAGATTTAGATCTTACCAGGTCAAGATGCCATATCTGGATTTGAAGCTGAAATTCTGTAGTGCTGGTTCAGGAGCAGATTAGGGTTTTGCTTTTCTAGAGTTCTGTCCAACCAAATGTTTTGATTTTGATCTCTAAATTTTATTTTGGGGAGGATATCAATCCATGCCAGGGCTCACTGAAAAATTCCACTTTTGTCGAAAGCCCTAATTTTCGGTAGTAGTGTCGGGTCAAAAACTGAAAAACCTCAAAATTGGATTCTACTTCGACAGAAAGATGCGCCCTAGGGAGGATAGTTATTCCACCCTTCTTTTTCTGAAAATCTATGGAGAGAGATCCACAAAGTAGGAAGCCCTAGTTCCCGCAGCTACACAATGTCTTCTTCTCAGGTTAGCTCTGATACCATGTTAGATTTTTAACATTAAGCTAGCATTATATTAGGATCTTTAACTGAGAGAATAACAAGCACAGCAATCAAACACAAGAGACAATGAACATAGTGTTTTTCCTCAGGGAAACCATAAATGGAGAAAACCCTGTAACTTCCTGAGAGATAGAATCAGTACCAAAAGTAAAACCCAAAACAATAATATGATCTCCTGACAACAGTAACCTTCTTTCTTCCTAGCCCCAGTGTCTTCTTCTTTCTCAGCTATGCGCTACAACTAAGTGTGAGTGAGTGTGTGGTAAATAGAGAGGCCAGCTCTCTATTTATAGTAATTCCTGACTTGACTAAACCCTACTAGGGCCAACTTAACTAGGTGAGTCTAACAACCCTAGTGCCCTGGAACTACAGGGACTTTAACCCTTGAACAATAGGAGGGTTACCCACATTGACTTGACATGACTTGTTTACATTATAGAAACTCTCGATCGGAACATCGGGGCATGAAATGACTCAATTACATTACAGAAAAATCCCGAAATAATCATCGGGGTATAATACATAAGAAATACAAGTAAATACATTTCGAAGTTACAATTACATCAATAGTAAGTGCCATGGTTGTATTAGGCCAGTCGGACACCTGTGGAACCAAAAGAAGATACTTATGCAAGATAAGTATTTGGTTCACTTGGCAACTTCTTAATATTTTATGTCAGTATACACATGCATGTGATTCCTCCATGATTTTTGAAAAACCTTGTAAATCTGACGTGGAATTGACTCATTTCTCAGGGATTGAGCATAGGTATTGTTTGATTGCCAAAGACATTGGAGTTGTTCCAAGATGTGGAGAAGGACTCTGTAGGACCGGAAAACGATTCGGTGTTGTGTATTGATGCATGTAATCAAGGACTTAAAGGAGTCCATACATAGGACAACAACGTGGTGGGACCAAGGAGGAGTTCCATATTGTACCATTGGACAAGTGAAAATGTAGATTAAGCACCACGATCTCGATGAGGCTACATGGGACATGGAGGATGCCATACGATTGGCACATCCATTTTTGTTTACTCTTGCAAAGCACTAAGGTAGTGCCAGGGTAGCATTTTTGTTCGGTTTTGATGAGCACTGAGGACAGTGATGTTGAAGGGGGAGGGGAATGTAACACCCCGATTTTGACCTCATTTGCAAAAAATATATATGATGTAAATATTGTAATTAATCATGGTGTGGAGCTAAAGGAAAAATCCCCACCATTGATTTATCGTTTTATGTTTCGGCGATTAAAATTGACGTCAATGGTAATTTGTGCTAACCGGCACATTATAATTTTGGACACCATGTAAATGTGCAATTTAATTAAATACCCACAACTAGCTATGTCAATGCAACATTAAAAGAGATGGGGGCATGATTTCCTAAGGATAAGGGGGGGGGGGGGATATTTAACCTTTGGGGCCAATGGGGAAAAGCCAAATGTAAATGAAAGGACCCATCAAATTGTCAACCACCTTTCTTGTCTCATTCAACCAATCATTTAATTCTGCCAAAAATTGGTTGTAGTTATTGCATGGGATGGGCAAGGTATGGAAGTCAGAAATTCGAATTTGGGAAAAACCCATTTCTTGGGAAAAACGTTTTTCACTTTTGGGGCAAGTTAACACCCAAAATGCATGCCCATTGGGCCATACATCCAAAATTCTTCTTCTCCTCACATAGTGGAAGATTGGGGGATGTTTTACCTTCACGTTTTTGGACTGTGTGTGTTCACCTTCATGATTTTGGGCTCCTGGGCATTTTTCTCACCATCATTCATCCATGATTGGAGCTCTCTCTCTAACGGTTGGAAATTCATGTGTGTGGAAGTCACGTTGTTGGGTTTGTTATGTGTGTTGTCCCTCATGTGGGCAGTGATTTCTTCCTTTTCCTTAAGATGGGGAATTTTTTTTGTAATGATTCGTGGTTGGGTCTCTTCCCCCATGATTTTTGCTGCATTTCCCCATCATCTTCCAAGATGGGATTCGTTTTGGTAATGCCCAATGGATTGAGGAAGAGACCATGTTCTCTTGGGTGTTTTTGAGTTTTCGTTTTAGCTACGTTAGGGCCAAAACGTCCCTGGGATACAAATTGTTGTTGGTGGGTTGTTTCACCTACCTTGGCAATTCATTCTATTGCCGAACTACTTTTCCTCAACCCATAATTTTGTATTTTGTTGTGTATGCATTTGTGCTTTGGTATAAAGCTGCATTGTGTTGTGTTGAGCATTCCTATGTTTTCTTGGCTAAGTAAGTCCAAGAATCCACCTGTTAGTGGGCTGACTGTGGTTAGATGTGGTTACTGGCTTGACAATAGGTGTTTGGCCTTGCTGTGTGTAATTCTGTGTTCCCTAGTTCCCTATGGAAATCATGCCTAGCTCGGGGGTGGCATTGATGCTGAGAGAGTAAGGAGCACACTGGCCTATGGTTGGGTGGAAAATTGCACTGACAAAGCTAGTTGCGAGGAAGCTTCTTCTCAAGATAAGTATTCTTGTATTTAACTTTGCAATTGTATTTTCTTTGTAAATTGTCATGAACATGTATGAGGCTTGAATGTGTATGCTTCCGCTGTAGATTTCATATCTTATACATCTGTGTATGTTTTTAAGTTCATGTGTTTTCAATTGTTGTTAATGGGGCTAGTTTTCCCAAGTAAAAATGATTATGGTAGCATCCTCTTCGTCGGTCAGAGGGTCAGGGACGTTACATGTGTTAGTGTTGTCTAATGCACAACCGTTCAAAAGGGTCCTTCCGATATACAATCGAGTACGCAAAGTACCTTTGTACATACCTCAAAGGTACGTGAAAGGCCATTCGATATACCAAAGGTACGTGGAATAAACACATAGTTCCCGGGATGCAGTGTAGGAAATAGAATGACAACTCCTATGTTTAAAGATGATGTAACATTTCTCTATCCTCTCACTCAAGTTACTAAAAAAATTTAACCTATAGCTACCGTTAATTTTATCTTGAATGATTAGGTGAATGCATAAAGTGTTGACATAAACATAAAACCATGCAATATGAATGTGCAAATATTTCACTTTATCATTCAAAGTATGCCCTACTTAGAGGAGGCAGAGAATGATTCAATTCCGTTTCTTAAGAAAAAACATCCCAAACAATCACACTAAACTATCTTTCAAACATGAAAACAAGCAACAAAAATTCTAAACCAGTCTTTGAAACCAAGAATGAAGTAAGATCTCTTTTGCCAAAAAGAAAAACACTAGCACTGAATGGCATACTAAGCACTTTTTAACATTCTTCAAAAAATGAAAAGATCTAACTTACAACTATGATATATGTTTTTTTGACGAGATAAGAACGTACAAAAGAAAATAAGAACATGGATATCTGAAAGCTTGTGAAGCTAATCAGGTCTCTGATAATTTTTCTTTGAATACAATTATGATCAAATATCACAAATTTTTTCTTTGAATCAAAAGCAAAAAGCGGTCTTTCATAAATTAACGAAGAACAAAAGAAAAAGGGGAAAAGCAAAGCTTCATTTTCAGTTTGATCAGATATAAAAAAATCTAACAACACTGACTTCCAAGCAATCCTTTTGAAAAATGAAACCCAAGAATACAAGCAACAAAACAGATGGAAACAACCTAGATCTTTAAACTAAAGAAAAATAAGCCACTACCACTTTCAGACTTTGAATTTAGGGTCCATATCTCAAAAGTGAAGCCCAAAAACACAGAACAGAAAGAAAACTTGACTAAGCTTTGAAATCATAGGGGTGTCGAAACCTTACCTGGCACTGCTTGTTGAAGGTTGGTGACACAATGTTAGCGCTTAGGAACTGCCTTTTGTCCACTATGACAAATTGGTGGCACCACTTAATGTTCACTGCGAAAGGGTGGTGGCACCGCCTAATTCCTTCACTAAATATGCGGTGACTCCTGTAGATGTTAAAAAAAAGAGCAAAAAAGAGAAATTTAAGTGTTGACTTACTGGAATCAAATCATGAAATTAACAGGAAAATTAAATACATAAAATAGCAGTGCTTTAGATCTAAACAGATCTGGTTAAATTTGAACCAAAATCTCACTAGAAAGATAGTATATCTGATCACAAAAAAGATTGGAGTTTGGATTACAGACAAGAGTTTTAAAACCGAGGAAGATCATATGTGTTGAATGCTCTTCCCCAGTATGGTCTCTAGATTTGTTGCTAGAAATATCACACCTCTTGCGAACAAGAGTTGTTTCTCTAGGCCTGAATGGTTCATATCTAGAACAAATGAGTGATAACAAGGATGGAAGACTTCCTCTAGAGCTTGCAAATATCTGGAATGAACCCTCTAGCTATTCTGTAGTGTGATGTAGTTGTCTCCTATGGTGATGAATCTCCATGAATTTACCTGCACAAACATATCAAACAAACAAGCAAGATCAAAGGTACCAGAAGATAGTCTACAGTTCTATATTAGTGACTAAGGAATCCAATAATAAAATGAATGATTACAACATAATACATTTTATGGGAAAGGAACAAACTTTGCATCAAAAATGAAGAAGGGAGATTACAACCATTTCCTTATTGTTGTGATTCTCCTTCACATGCCATGCCTTGTCCTAAAAAGCTCCAACTTTCTCCTTCTAATCCCAACCTAGATTTGGCCAGAACCTCAGTGTAGTAGCATAAATTTTCTCCCTCTCAACCATGGGAAATGAGTCAGGTGTTATAGGCCTTGGGAGGATAGGGATGGTTGAGAAAATGATGGATGAGGTGGAAGGGAGATCCTACTTGGGGGGATCTCGAGTCCAGATGGTCCACTAGAGTAGGGATGATGGTGCCACAAAGCCTTCCTTCGAGAAGATTCGTGAATCTCCTCTTTTTCTCTTTTTGACGTGAGAACCTCTTTTCCTCTATGTGGAAAGAGCATTAACTAGGCGTAACCTCTCCTTGATCAAGGGAAAAAGGTGGTGGCACCGCTTATTTTCAAAAGACAATAGGCGTTACTGAAGAGGGTATTACTTCTTGCATTAAATGAAAAGGTGGTGGTGGACTCAAATATGGTCAATAAGAGTCTGGGCCAATGTCCAACTTCATAGTTTGGGAATTTAGGGAAACTTATGATGTTTTAGGCCTTAACACATGATGGAGATTAGATTTATGTGTAGCAAGGAACAATTTGAGAGCAGCCAAAGAATTTCTAGTACCATGAGAGAAAGTGCAGAGAAGGGATAGAGGAGTGGCACTAGAGACATTTCCAAGACCATGGGACCAAGTTGCTACCTTCTTGAAAAGGTACATTAGCTGTAAAGGTATATATAATGTTTTTTACATTTATGATTTTTTCATGTTGTCTCACCTATGCCATCACAAACTTATAAATATGCCATTTTATCTTTCACAAACCTTGCAAAACATAGTGCATTATGCTAAGAACTCCAGACACCCACTCTCTTCTCTCACAAATCATGGGTTGATTGATTATTAGTGCAAAGACATTTGGCACAAAATAACTTAACTTGGGAAAAATTTGTTGGAGTTACAGTGCATCAGGCACCTGCAGTAGCACACATTGGGGATACAAAAGTCAAACAGAGCTCCTCAAATTCAGCTAGGGGGATGAAGAATTCGAATAAGGTGAAGATGAATAAAAAGAAAATTTAGGGGGAGCTGTAGGTGCAAATAGTCATATGGAGGGAATGGTTGGAGGAATAAAAGAAAATGAAGGAGAAACAATAGAAGAAATAGAAAGGGGAACAACTGTAGAAGCAGTGATAGTAGAAGCTAGAGCTGCAAATGTGGCAAGAAAAGAAGGAGTGGTTGCAAGGACTGAGGAAATAAGGCCCCAGGTTGTCGATATCAAAACCTCATCGATGATAAAAGGATCTGCAATAGAGGAGGATGAACCTTTGGCAGAAAATGTATAAATCTCCACCTTTCTCACTTCGTAGAAGAAGAGGAAAAGATCAAGTACTAGAGGAGAATCATCCAGAAGAAGGAGAACTAATGCTTCTTGGACAACATAAGTGGTAAGGGTTGAAATTCCCATTTTACCCACTGGAACACAAGAACCAGAGGGTATTTTACCAATGGTTTCCAGTGTCACAAAAGAACCTGTTAAAACATAGGGAGAATCATCTAGGAGAATAAGAACTAGGGCCTCCAAGACAACTAAGTGGTAAGTACTGAAACTTCCATGTTACCCACTAAAACACAAGAACGAGTGGGTAATTAATCATTGGATGCCACTATCACACAAGAACTTGTTGAAACATAGGGAGAATCATCCAGAAGAACAAGGACCAGGGCCTCTTGGGTAGAAAAAAGGGAAAGGATTGAAATTCCCATTTTAAAACCTGGGGTACCCACTAAAACACAAGAACTAGTGGGAAATTCACCTATGGTGGCCACTGCTACCCAAGAACCTGTGCAACACCAATTAGAAATGTTGCAATATGAAAATGACTTGCTGAAGAAAGATGCTCAAGCACTTAGGGAAGAACTGGAAAGGTGGAAGGAGGAAAGCAAAAAGCAAGCAGCATGAGGCCTAGACACCTTTGTAGAAGCTGCTAGTCAGTTTGAAGATCCACATTCCATCTAGGAAAAAGAAGAGCTTATATTCCCTAAATGTAGAGTTTGAATTAAATTGGTAGGATATAAGGTTGATAAAATGGAAATAGAAGCTTGGATATTGGCAAATTCATGCCAAGGAGGAAATGAGACACTGAATGAGGAATCAACAGAAGAAAGAAGTTAGAAAACAGATTTGATTCTTAAGCAAGAATTGCAAGAAAATGAGGCATTATAGCCTCAACACTCAGGACATACTACAGTTCTGGGGAATTCAATTCACCTCCAGACCTGGAGCAGCATTCGGATGACACATATATTGTACAGGACCAGCAGTCAGATGACATAGAGATTGTGCAGGAGTAGCAGTCGTATGACACAAATATTGTGCAAGAGAAGCAGTTGGGGGACACAGAGATTGTGCAGGAATAAGTCCAGCAACCTGAAGATATGGAGGTAGAACATGACAATGCTACACAAGAACCAATGTCTTCAAATTTGGTTGCTAAAACTGCTATGATGGAATTAAAAGAATCAGACATTGTCACACAAGAACCAGTGTTTCTGAAAATATTTGTTAAAGCAGCAGTTCGAACTAAACTTGCTGAAACACAAGAAGTGGCAGTTCATATCGAGGTTGAAACTGTAGAAACACAGGAAGTAGCATTTCATACTAAGAATGAGGAAGCAACATACCATATTCTAGATGTTCAAACATAAGAAGCAACAACACAGGTGGAGGTTGCAGAACTTCAGGAGATAGAAGATGTATCACTTTTAAAGATTGAAATAAGCAGATGGAATCGTCATGCAAGCCAATTTGATGAAGGTATGATTTCCCTTACTGAGCAAAAAAATACAATTCAATAATTAAGGGAACAATGGGTTGAGGATATCTTCTTTTACAAAATTCAATGGGAAGAGATGTAGGAGAAGTTAAAAGAGTTAAACAAATATGAGTCTATGGAGAAAGATAAAGAAAAGATGATCACTTTAACTCATGAGTTATTGAGCTACAGATCCCCCTCCTCTTCATACCATGTATTCCTATTTGAATAGATGAATATGTTCCAGGTTAAGGATTTAAAGGAAGGAAGGCCCTGGAAGATTGTAACACATTCTCAATTTTTGGAAACTTTCACCCATAGTGAGTTTTCTGAGCAAAATTTGATTTGTGAATTATATCTGCATGATAGGGCATGCCTGATGGATACTCAAGCTAATGCAGTTCCCTGTATTAGGGATATTCATTTAAGATCATTTACTTCTTTTGTCACCAATCATGTGCGTTGGCTAAGTGCCTCATAGACCATTCAGAGAAATGAGGACAACTCCACTCTCTGGATTCGGGGAGAACCTATAACCCCTCTCTTTTTGATTGCTAGGAATAATAGAAACCTTACTTTCCAGATAAATTCAATCAGTTGGATGTATTTCAAAAGAAGGTTATCTATACTTGTGTTGATGTGATATCTTAGTAGCAGGACATTAATCTGCAAGGAGGCAGTCAAAGATGGGAATTTTCCCATGTAGCCCTAAGGGAAAAAGATCCATTCTATTTTGAAAATTTTAAATATGCCCTGTCTAGAGTACCTGGATATGTTAAATGTATGGAGTCATGTGGCCTAAACTGGTTGGGTTTAAGGTTTAGATTTCCCCTTATTTGGTGGTCAGACAGAAACTACAAGGGAATCTACAGGATGACAAAGAAAGCTGAGAGAGACAGTTGGGGTACTCTGTTAATGAGCAATGGGTTTTTGCAACTAGAGGGGGTACTAGAACCTTCATTTAACCTGACGAATTTTCACAGGAGGAGTCTTGAGTCTGATTCAGAATCAGACTAGTTCAAATTACTGCATGAGGACATGCAATCAGATAGATGGGGGGATATGTTGGGTCCTAAATTTACCCCTTTTTTCCCTACTTTGTTCCATCCTTTTTCCCTATTTTTATCCCTATTTTGTAGCTGAATCCTTATCCTTTCCATACAACAATCATAAATATCTCAGGTATAAATTATTATTTATTATTTCATTTTATACTTGGTTTGACTTATAATCATGGATTTTAACTTTCATTGTGCTAATTTGTTAATGATTTGAAAGAAGGATTCAGAATCACCAAGTGGCGCAACTACAACAACTCGTCATATCTGGAAGTTAGTCCTGCTTGGCATCAACTGCCTTCCCAATGACTCATTCAACATTACTGGCGAGGGAATCTTGGATATTTTTTCACACTTGCAACTAAAACTTTCTAAGAATCTTTCGCACTTTGTTGGGCATGTCAATTCGTGGAACAAATTGAAGTAAAAGCCCATTTATTCCTGAGATGATTTTATGCAAGTGATTAGTAGTTGTAACTGTCTTGATGATTTGGCAGCCTAAAGATCAAAGATCTTCATGGCTGCCCAAAATTTATGTAACAGAATAGATTAACTCTTGTATAAGTATATGCAGGGAGGGAAAGCCAAGGGTTCTCAAATTGTAAGAAATATAGAAGAGTGATTGTAACTGTAACTACAATTTTGATCAAATTAATAAAGGAGTGACAATTCTCAGTATTTCTCTGTTGCATACTTTGAGAGCTTTTGACACATTTATGTTTGAAGGCCAGGGCCCACCTTTTAATAGAGTTGTTGGTATTTTAGATGCTTTAGTATTTTATTTATGTTTTGTGTGGAATTTCATTTTGATACATCTATATGGTTAGCTGTAATTGCATTCATTCAATGATTGCATTATTTGGTTTTCCTTTCACTTGTTTTAGGTGGTTTGGTGTGAAAGTAGATTGTGTAGTTAGTATTTCCTTTTATGCATAAGTGTGTTAGTATCCATTACAGAATTGCTCAGCTCCTCTGTTGTGTGTGTTATTTATATTTCTAGAGTTTGCATGATTAGATAAAGTCATTTTCTTTGATCCATTCGTTGTTTGATTAATGATTAGAGACCTTTCTGATTTGGTAATTTAGACTTCCATTTTCTCCAAAAGTAATTCTAGGTGGATTTATCATTAGATCATAAACCTTAAGACTAGTATGGTAGGAAATAGAAGTTATTTTCAATTCCTATATGGTTAATGTTACTTTGATTTCTTGTAGGGAGATAAATTGGCTAAGAATTAATTAGAATTGAGTGACTTTCATTTTACTTATCAACTGCTGAAAATGTTTATGCATAGACTTTGCTAATTTCCTTTGAAATAATAGACTTCCCTGGGTTGAAAATTAAATATTGAACACTATTCTTGTTAAGTAATTAATGAGTATATAGAGTGTCCAACAAGAACTCCAATCGTGGTAGTAAAATTCCACAAGTACCTTCCTTCATGGTTGATGGAAATGAGGGTTCCACTCATGTTTCTTCTAACATCTAATATTGGAGGTGATGGGGGTTTCTCAAGAATTTATGATGAGAAGGAATCAAGTGGTTCTTTTTTATAAACATAACAACAAGGGACACTACCATTTGGGTTCCAAAAATTTGGATCATGTGTGTGATAGTGGATTGCTAGAAGGTCTAGGGTTGGACAAGAACAAAAAAGTGAATAATTGTATAGTAGGGAGAAAGACACTTTTTAACCATTCACAAGACAAAGTAGCATTAGAGGATAAATAGGGAAAAAACCATTGGTAACTGGAGTCCTTAGTTTAAAAAAGCCCTGTCATGATGTCTCCTAATGTTCGTCATTTCCTTAAATATTAGGAGGTTTGCTAGCTAGTTTAAAAGGTTGTCCCTTTGTAGACTTGTTGAGAAGGAGAAGCATTATATCATTATATTACATGAGACAGTGTGTAAGGGGGGGACTTAGTTTGTAGTCTTAGAAAATTGTTGAAAATTTGGGACTTTATGTATGTATATTTTGTAGGTATTTGGGGTTTTGATCACTAGATGAAATCACACATTAACACTAAACAAATATTATAATGTTTGTTCATGACTAGGCACAGAGTTCATGATCAATCAACTTGGCCAGGCCTTTTCTAAGTTGAATGTGTATGGTAATATAAATAGTTTTTAGGACATATTTTTTCATCTATGGGTGTTTAGAGATGGTGTAGTGGTTATTGACAGTGATATGAACTTTACATTCGATAGAGAAAATATTTTAAGAGATTTGACCATAATAGAGAGGATGGCAAATTATTTGAAGCATCACTTAAAATAAATGGATCTTATTGGTTTAGAGCTAGATGTATTTAAACTCGCGTGGAGGAATAACATAATAGGTCAAGAGAGTGTCTCAAAGCACTAGGATAGATTCTTGGTTTCTAATATGTTGATCCAATTAGTGGAGAATTATATATTCTAGGTGGAAGCCAAAGGTTTGTTTAATCACTACACTATACTTTGCAATTGGAGCTGAAAACTAATAAACTAGAAAGCCCTTTTAAATATAATCCTAGTAATTAGAAGAGGAAGAGCTGCATAACTTGGTCAAGACCTTTTTGATACCATATGATGGAAATTTAGGTCTATCTTCTAGTGAATCATTTGCATCTTCTTAGATAGGTTAAGGGTAAGGTATTTGAGTAGGATGTTCAAAAACAAAAAAAAGAAGGATATTTGTTTGGAAGAGGTTGAATACAAACTATCCTCACTCTTTCATAATAATATATCTAGTACTTTTAGTGAGGAGGAGGTTAGAGTACTAAAATATTTTTAAGTTTAATAGAAGAAACAATTATCATACCAAGAAGTGGAATGGTTCTTGAAAAGTAGATCCAGTTGGATTGATTAGGGTAATGAAAATATGAAAAAATTCCTATCAATGATTCACTATGCTAGGCATAGGTAGGATATTAATAATTCTAGGAATTCCATAACGAGTAAGGGGAAAATGTTAGAAATTTTGGTAATCTTGCTCTACTTGGTATCAAATATTTCTCTTAGCATATATATAGCATATGAAGTAGCAGTGCTAAAAGCATAATTCATAGCAAAAGAAGCACAATAAAATAACCAGTAGCATTAGAACAAGCATAATTGCAATGAGGAGAGCCCAGAGCATGAATAGTTGCATAAGTTGCTAGCAGTAAATAAAGAGTTATTAAAAGAAGCAGTCTGAGGATAAGAAAAAGCATAAGTGTAGCAAAGGATCCTAACAAAGTCAAATTAGGAAAAATAATAAAAATTGCATCTTTCTTCCCTTGATTTGTCACTAAGGAGGATAGCCATTCATTTTATGGGGAAATTTTGAAGGAAAAAAATTCTTATCGTGATGTATTATTTTCCAAAAGATAGAAGTATAGGACCAAATGGTTGGACCATTTAATTTCATATAGGATTATCTAAACTTGGTGATTCATTTATTTGGATGGTGGAGGAGGTTCAATAGTCTGGGAAAGTCTTGGGTTATTTTAATACTACATTCATTGCACTTATCCCAAAGGTTGATAAGGTGAATTCTTTCAATGATTTCTAACAAATCTCACTATGTGGCTGTGTATATAAGATAATGTCAAAATTATTAGTTGTTCACTTCAACTGATTACATTGCAAGGTCATTTCAAGGGATAAGTTTGGTTTTTTTAGGGATCATTTATTCATGAGGCTATGTGCATGGATTAGGATACTTTTCACGTCGTCATACAAAATAACTTCTTGCTACAGTCATGAAATTTTATCTCCCAAAATCATATGACGATGCTAGTTGTCTTTATCAATGATTATTGTTGATACATATATGATTCAATCTATAGGTGGTTAATTGGGTTATGGGATGTGCGATATTGGTCAATTTTGTTGTTTTAAATTATGGTGTTTCCTCCTCCTTTCTCAAACTAATGCAAGGCTTGCATCAAGGTTTTCCATTATCTCCACCAGTCTTCCTATTAGTAGAACAAGTATTAAGTCGAAATATTATTTCTGCAAACACAGATGCTTCTATTCAAGGTATTAAGGTAGGGGGATTAGAATATATAACACATTTAATCTTTGTTGACGGCATCCTTTAATTTTCTCATGGTATCCAGAGGGAAGATAAGATGTTCAATGATATTTTTCAATTATGTGGTAAGGTGATTGTTAGAATATTGGGAATATGCCTAACATACAACAATACATTGACATCATCATGTAAATCAATAGAAAGGATCTACTAGTCTAGTCTTCTATTCATACACGCAACAATAATCATGTAAGAACAAGAGATAGGAGAAAACAAGAACAATACACTAGATATACATGGTAAAACCCCAAATGGGGAAACATCCTTGGAAGGATTGGTCTTCATTGTTCATCATAAATATTCATCTTACAAAAGAAGGCATCTCCACACGTGCATCACTCTCCATCTTCACATCATGTCACAATCATGTGCATACAAATGACATACACCACATGTGATGTGTGATTTCTCAATATATCACAACATACCCAAAAGGGTCTCCTTCACCTCTATTATATACCAAGAGGCATGGTATATTTACATCCCATAACACATGAGGTAAATATCTTTCCACCTCCCTTATATAAGGGATATTTATAAGAGAATTTAATTACATGATGCATGTGGGATAACTCTATTTTATAATATTAGATTTATTTGTTCCTTTTTAATGATATTTCACCAATAATAACACACAAGTCATCATTACATATTCTAACAATCCCCATTAATAATCACTAGGAGAAAGAATACAAATGGAGGAAGGTGACATCACACTAACATCCCCCTTGCTGAAAAATTCCAGAATGCCTGATTAAATGCGAATAAGAACACACTTCACCTAATGAATATGATGAAGATAACAACTTCTTCTGATTGAATCGTGAAACTACACTTGAACCAAGTTGTACAATGAAATCTTGCTAAACATAAAAATAGTGGATAGAAACCTTTGATGGCCAATACAAGAAACTATGGCAAGCACATGGTCATCACAAATTGTAACCCAACTAATTGTTGAAAGAAATTTTAAATAGACCACATCAGGAACCCTAATTAAGATTGCATTGCGAATACATGACCCGAATGACCTATCCATCAAAACATGTGTCACGAAGATCATCTTCACAATCAAGTTGAAAGATGAAAGAACAATAGGCCTCATCATGAATATAAGAACCACATATCTATCCATCAAAATGTTTCTAGCAGATGGTTTTCATAACCAAATAACTCTACTGAATAACACATTACAAATACAAGACCCCAATGGTCTATCCATCAAAATGTTTAGCCCACATATAATCATCATGACTTTATAGTAGAAGATGGATGTTCATTTCATCACATTATTACTAGAATATGGTGATATAGTATGGTATATGATTACATGCTTAACATCAACCATCTCACATAACAAAAGGTTTCAACTTTGTCGCTGTCAAGGATAAGCTGAAAATAAGAACAACGTTTAAGAACTAGAGATAATGAATAGGTATGGAATATTTACATCCCATAACACATGTGGGATGTGGGATAAATATCTTTCCACCTCCCCTACATAAAGAATGGTTATAAGAGAATTTAATTACATGATGCATATTAGATAACTCTATTTTATAATATTAGAGTGATTATGTCTTTTTAATAATAAAAATTCATCATTACATATTACAACAATGATAGGGATTGAACTGGTAAATATACTTAAAATTTACTATTATACACAATTATATCAAGTTTTTCATTTTAAGTTGGTGGAACTTCAAAAAGTATTGAAATATTTAGGCTTTGTTCTCAAACCCAATGGTTATAGTATGAAGGATTGGGGATGGTTGATTCGTAAGATTGAAAGTAGGATTCAGTTATGGTGTCATCACTGGTTGTCTAGTGGAGAAAGACTCACCTTGGTCAAAGCAATTTTAGATTATAATATTCCACTATATTGGCACCTCTTAGATCACATTCCAAAAGGGGTGTTAAAGAAAATTAGTAGACTTTACACTAACTTCATGTGGAATGGTAAAGGTGACAATGTGAGTTTTCAATTGGCTAGATGGAATTTATTGCCATGCCCAAATATGGAAGTGGATGGGGGATGAAAGAGCTCATATACATCGGAAAATATTTGGCCACAAACAGTTTATAGAACTTGATCACAAAAGAGGGTCTATGGAAACAATTATCACGCAAAAGTGTTTAGCTCCAACTTCCCTTTTGGATTCGATCAAGAATCAAGTAAATGATATTCACAATGTTTCGAAACAATGGAAAGCTCAGATATAGGCGTTCATGATTATTGGCAAACACTTGGCCTAGAAGGCCAATGAGAGAACTTAGATCTGAATAAGGGTAAATTCCATCATGGGATGTGACGCTTATTCTTTGCTTCATGGGGTATTGATTCAACATTTCCAAGCACTTTGCATTGTCACATTTAATTAAATTTTTGTTGATGCACATATGAACATTTGGAAACACGATTAAAACAATTCATCTGTGTTAAGATATGGGCGCATTAAGCTAAAAGATGCTCCATATGTACTACTTTGGAATAGGAACAAAACATCCGAGACTTACTCTGCAAATCCTAAACATGAAGTCATTATGGCCCCTAATGAAATAATAAGCTATTAGTGATGGAAAATGATTTGAAAGGTCAATGTTCCCAAGAAGACAAAATTGCTCATGTGGCTTGATCTAAAAAATATTTTCACAACTTGAGACATTCTACAAACGAGGAACAAACATGGCCTTAATGAAGAAACTATGCCTCTTCACCCATTATAATTGTGCCCCTTAGTAATGTAGGTTTGGACAATGAACTTGTTGTGGCCAAATCCCACTAGTGGGGTTTTTTCAATGAGGCAAGTGAAGAAGGTAAATGTGGCATAAGTGGTTTTCTTTTTCTACATGAGCAATGCTCTATTCATCTTTGTGCCTTTGTTGGCAATGTAACTCACAATCGAGTTGAAAACCATATATTTACAATAAAAAAATTATAAAAAAAATAATAACTTAAAAATATAAATATATAATATTTTATATTTATAATAACTTAAAATATAAATATATAATATATAGAAAACCATTATTACAAAAGAAAACTTTATGTTACAAAATATTTCTTATATGTAAACATATTTACAATTACATCTAAAACATTGTTGTTAACTACACTCCACTAGATCATTGAGGAGAATCTCAGTCCTTTGTAATTCTAAGCTGAACCTTCACAACAAAACATGTACTCTAAAAACAAAAACATTTACTATAAAACAGAAATAAAAATTCCATACAATCTTTTCCATCCTCAAAATTAAATATTAAAAAATAAATCAATTGTGATCTTCCCACCCAAAAACATTTACTATAAAACAGCCATAAAAATTCCATACAATCTTTTCCATCCTCAAAATTAAATATTAAAAAATAAATCAATCGTTATCTTCCCACCCAATCTTCAGAACAGAGCCATTACTATTCCAATTACACAGAAATGTTATATCTTCCCACCCAATCTTCAGAACAGAGCCATTACTATTCTAATTACACAGAAATGTTATATCTTCCCACCCAATCTTCAGAACAGAGCCATTACTATTCTAATTACACAGAAATTCAAAAAAATGCAGCTTCAATTCAAACCTTTTATCCTATCATACATCAAAAGGTCGTATAGACTGCATCAGTCCAACGCCCAACTGTATAGCCTCCATAATTTTTATGTCGACTGCATCTATGTCAACAATCCTTGTATCACCGACTTGTTCGTTTGTTGCTTCTACTTCAACCATGCTTGTATCACCAACCTGTTCGTTTGCAGCTTCTGCTGCCCCTCGCGATACTTCCTTCCATCCTCCATCTTTGTGACGTTCCATCTCATTTGTAGCATCCTGTTGCTTCTCTGTTTCAGTTTCAATATTCCCAAACTCATTAACCTCCTGCTGCTTCTCTGTTTCAGTTTCAATATTCCCAAACTCATTAACCTCCTGCTGCTTCTTTGTTTCAGTTTTAGTTTCAATATTCCCAAACTCATTAACCTCCTGCTGCTTCTCTGTTTGAGATTCAATTTCTATATACCCAAACTCATTAACCTCGTGCTTCTCTGTTCTAGTTTCAGTTTCTATTTTCACAAATTCATTAATCTCCTGCTTCTTCTCTGTTTGAGTTTCAGTTTGAATATTCCCAGAGTCATTAACCTCATGCTTCTCTGTTTGAGATTCAGTTTCATTAATCCCATACTCATTACCCTCCTGCTTCTTCTCTGTTTGAGTTTTACTTTCAATACTCCCAACATCATTAGCGTCCTGCGTCTTCTTTGTTTCAGTTTCAGTTTCAATATTCACAAACTCATGAACCTCCTGCTTCTTCTCTGTTTGAGTTTCAGTTTCTATAGTCCCAAGCTTTTTGGGCTTCACGATTTGTTGAGACGGATTCTCATCTTCATAAAGATGGATTTCGTTAAACCAATCTAGTGTCCGTGCACCATTTAACTGGCTTTGATGGTTATTGTTCTGCACTCCTGCACCATTTGCCTCCAATATTTGATTGCTCATGAAAGGCAGCCCTGCCATGTGTGTCTCTTCGTTGCCTTGAGTACATCGTATATCAATGGGAAATTCAATCGACGGTGAGTTGCCTCCGTTGCAGTGACTGTGGACCAGCTGATTTGGATCATGGCCCTCCGTTCGAATCTGATCAGCTTGAGCTTGTACTTGTTCAATCATTTCCTGAGAAGGATTAGGAGGATTAGGATTCGGAAACTGGGAGCTCGTGCGAGATACGCGCTTTGAAGTTCTACGACCATTCTTGACAGCCTTTTTGACAGTTGGCTGCATAGCCCGAGTGCGGTTTTGTGCCTTGCAGGTTCCTCCTCCGAGTTCTTGAAGAGAATTCGAACCCTGGAAAATGAACTGATTTACCTGACGAGGTGCCTGCAGCTGATCCACTCTAATTCCCCTATCACCATAATGAACACTAGCGGGATTATGATTCGGATGGCTGTTTATTGAATGCTGCACAAGAGTTATTGGTGCGGATGGAGCACCAACAGTATTGCCAGTGTAGGAAGATGGATAATCTTCTGACTGACCTTTTCCTTTTAGTCCGTTACCCTGCCTGTTGTCAAATTGAATATTCTCTCGACTAGTTGCTTGTTGCGATTTTTCCTGGGAATTGTAAGTGCTATTTTGGGGTTGAGGATGAGCCATTGGCTGCATAATTCTTGATGAATTAAACATACCATTATTGGGCACGTAGCCATCTCCCTTCATTTGGGATTGACCACCAGGAAATCCATTGAAATAAGTATTAGGAATCGGTAAAGATGAACGATGCGCTGTCACAGGCCCTGTGCTGCTATGAACGGGTGGGGATGTGGTCTCGTGTGGGTGTGGGGGTGTGGGTTTACTGGGTGTGGGAAAGAAAGTATAAGGATTTGAAGAATACCTTGTAGTACTGCCTCCTACTCCTCCTGTGGGTGTCGATGTATGAACAGCGCCTCCTCCTACTCCACCTGTGGGTGTGAAAATAGAAGTATGAGGATTTGAAGAATACCATGTACTATTACGGCCTCCTACTGCTCCTGTGGGTGTCTCTGTGGGAATAGTGCCTCCTACTACTCCACCTGTGGGTGTGAGATAGGAAGTATGAGGATTTGAAGAACACCATGCAGTACTGCCTCCTCCTACTCCTCCTGTGGGTGTCCCTGTGGGAATAATGCCTCCTCCTCCTAGTCCACCTCTTGGTGTGGGTCTACCAGGTGTGGGAATGGAAGTATGAGGGTTTGAAGGATACCATGTAATATTATTGCCTCCTTCCACTCCTCGTGTGGGTGTCGGCGTGGGAAGAGTGCCTGCAAAAGAATTTGGTGTGACCCCCTGTGGCTTTTGAGAAAACTGTGGAGTAGGGAATGGAGGGTTTGGCGGTGCTGAATATGAACCGGCTGGTGATGCAGACTGTCTTCCAAATCTGGCGGCAATGGCGGGCTTTGCCTGGTCCAATAACCATTGTATAGTGTTTCCACTATCTTGGAAGCCCAATGAATTGGTGAGCATTAAAAAGTCCTTGTTTGCGATGGGCAATAGCCAATCAACTGTTTGACCACCTCTTTCAAAGCCCAGCTCTCGCGTGAGATCTTGCAAACGCTGTATTTCAGTTGGCAATAACCAATCGAACTGTTTGCGTTCATTTTGGAAGTCCGGGGACTGTTTGGTTCGCAACTGATCAAGTAACAAATCGATGGTTTCGCTGCCATTGACGTAGCCCAGATCTCTGGTGAGCTCTGTGATGAGCTTGGCTCCCTGAAGCGTGGGTAATAGATAATCGACTGTGGATCCAAGAGTTCTGAAATCCAAAGATCTACTAATCTCGTCTAACCTTTCTTTGCAGGCATGGGGCAATTGAACTCTCGCGGCTCTTGTGGGCGTCTCCTGCCTCATTTCTTCTTCTGCGTCGGATTGTTTGTTTGCCACCTTCGATTTTTTGGAGGAGACACGGGCAGGGCTGCTCCCTAGAGGTGGAGGTGGAGGTGGACTGCTGGTTGCTTTCCTTTTAGCCGGGGCCATCTTACTTGTGTGGAGGGGTGAGATGAAGAGTGCTTCAATTGATGCCGCAGGGTGGCAAACGAGAAGAAACAATCAGAGGATCCCACACATCAAAATATTCGACCAAGTAACCGGTGGGTGATTAAAAGAATATTAATACCCTTTACTGATTGCAACCCCTTAATGCTTACATTTGGGTTCCGCATAGGGTTGTCGACCCCATTGGTAGACCCACGACCACCAAAATTCAAAAGTGATGTCCAAATTTTAATAGCGTGTTATAATTAATTAATATAAGTTGACCATGTTAATGGTCTCATTGGAGGAGACAAATGGGCTAACTGACCTAGACCTCAACGTAGAAACCGTAGAGGTGGCAAGAAATCTGGAATTGATAGTGTGCATTGAAACCGTAGGGGTCGCGAGAAATCAGGAATTGATAGTGTGCACGAGAAATCTGGAATTGATAGTGTGCATAAGTATTTAAGTAGGAGATGTCTAAAAAAATTGGATGATTCGGAACAATTACTTTGAATTTGATCATATTTATTTTGAAAGATCATTATGTCACTATGTTTTTATTTTGATTTTGATGGTAGAAATAGATTCATCACCCTTGAAAACTGTCTTGACACCCTCAAAAATAAAAAGAGAAAATAAAAAGTAATCAACATAGATCTATGTTAAACCTAAATTTATCAAGCGCTAGGAGGGATTGAATTTATTAAGGCTTAGTTATTTTTAATCTTACAATGAAGAAATGTGATCTTTCTCTTGCTTGATAGATTGAGGTTTCAAGTTCAAATTTTTATTTTTATTTTTATCTTTTAAATTAATTTGGATTTTTTAAATTACATTTTGTAATTTTTTATTTTATGGGCTCATTTTTTTTTAAAAATTTTGGGGTATAGTTACATTATATTACAACATCTTCCTTATACTAAGGGGTAGAGCACCTTTAGCCTCTCGGTACAATTAAAAAATTCATTAAAAAATTACAACTCAAGCAATTGGATCTCTCTTAGTGAGTGCTTAATAAATCCCCTTTAAAACGGAATACATCTTTCTCTTGCTTGTCAATATTAAAAATATTTAAATTTTGAAGGAATATATAAGGGGTTTCAACAATTTTGACAATGTTTAGGAAAACAATTTATCTTGTAGAATTTGGGCTAATCATTTTATTAAAAATGACATAACTGTTTTTTGGATAAAAACTTCAAAAATTAATTTTCCTCCATCACAACAACATGTCTTGTTTTGAAAATTTGTTTGTTTATATTTGAGATTCATGATGATTTGTCGCAATCTAGAGTCATATTAGTGCATGGATTATAGAGGTAAAAATGTTGGTCTAAAATGTGTTGGGTATATGTTATATTATTTGCTTGTGTGTGTGTGTGTGTGTTGGGGGGGGCATGTTCATGGTGTGCTTGATAATCAATGTTGGCACCTTTCTGGAAACACGAGGTCATTTCTGAATGGGGGGGCTTGCGCATGTTAGTGGTGCACCTGGCATTCATGTTGACACCTTCATGGAAACTGGAGGCCGTTTCCATTTAGAAACGACCATTAAGTTGTTTCCAATGTTGGAAAAGGTTGTTAGGCCATTTTCGACGTGAGCGCAACAAGCACCAAATTTTTGGGTTGTTTTCAACTATTTTTGGGTTGTTTTCCAAAAATATGTAATTTAATCGTGGTTGAGGGATTGGAGTCTATTTTCTAATCCGGGTTAGCAGATTAGGATATTGGATGTTACATAATACCTATATTTTGTATTGTGAGAGATTCATAATGATAATGAGAAAATATGAGTTATGGCTCCAAGCTTTGTTGGTTTTTCTCGGTTAAGGGTTTCCAGGGTAAATCTCTATGTTATATGTGTGAATGTTGTGTTGTAATCTTAGTTTTGCTTAAAAGAATCTGTATGCTTTGCTTCTCTCCACAGGTTTAAAACTTACAAAATGATGACGCTTCATGTTGATGTATAAAACATTTGTTTCATATACATCAATCAAGGGAAATATCTTCAAGGATTATGGGTGAAATGGGGTTTACGTTGTCACAAATGTTGATTTAGTCACCTAAAGTAACATTTAAATCATAATCATACCATCTCAATGACACCCCTAAATTCCACATAGACAATGTGCCCCAAACCATAGAGGACGAGGGGCTTATTTTAATGTCACATGGCCAAGACATGATAGAGTCCTTAGATACCCAAGTTTGTAGTATAAATTTTCCTATCAGAGGTTACACGGTTGGTACCTATTGTCAAGAGAAAACTATGAGTTAAAGTGAGAAAGTCTCACTCTATAACCTGCAATATTTCACAATCAATGAGAGAGTAAAAGTCCATCATTTGTGGAAAACCAATGGAATGTCACGCCGTAGGTGGTTTTGGTATAGGACTAATAGGCCCAAGATGACTCGAAAGGAGGAGATCTGTGTTATGATATTACAATTGAATGGTGCCCATGAGTGTGAACAGTGGAATCCATAACATGGTGATAACCTCAATGAATCTTACACTAAGGCGATTAAGGGCATGGAAGGAGTTGAGAAATCGTTTCATCGAACATGTTAAAATAAAAACAATTAACAGAGAACACTTGGTTTTTAAGGGGGATTTCATAAGCTATCATTGGAAAGAAGAATCCATGCAAATAAAGAGTTCTTCTAAAGTCGTAGATATTGAAAAGAAGGAAAAATGTACATCTCATGCTTCAAGGCTTCAAGTTAAAGTTTATAATGGTTTTTTCATAGATGAAATCAATGATGAAATTTGACTGGTAAACTACCCATCATGACGAAATATAACTATTAAATATGGCTAACAATCTAGTGTACTCATTATAAGATGGATTTCAAAAGTCTAAAGCATTTAAGAATTTTGTTATAACTATCGATTTTGATGAGGGCTAGTGATTTGAAATTTCAACACTAGATCAAATCATCAAAGACTCTATTGAGCATGTTGTTTTAATGTTGGCTCATTGATTTGAGTAATCCCTAGCAATTACAAGCCAATAACACATGGTACCAAGCAAGTGATCAAACTCTTTTGTAGATATATGAATGACCCAAACTAAGGATTTGGTGTTGGTTTATTAGATATGTACTTGCAACAACCATAAAGGCTACTTAAAAGAAAACATAAAACAATATCAACGAGGTCGTTCTTTAAACACAATTCAAGCAACCCTAACATTTATATTAAATCATAGTAAAAAGGAAGTAGCAAACCAAACCATTTAAATTATTCTTAAGTGCAATAGTCTAAACATGTTATGATTTGAATTTTTTTTTGTCATATTTTTTTTATCTATTTTATTTGAATCCAACTAAAAATTAAGAAGAGTTATTAGAATTGAAAATATCAATTATTGAAATTGTATAGTCCAAGTGTAATCGAGGTATTTGAGGGGGTTGAATCCATTTATGCATTCAAAAATGCAATTTAAGTAATGAAAAATGTAGTTTTTATACATAACTAAAAATTTTATCATTTGTATTAAAAGAAAGTTGTGAAGAACCCAAAAAAATTAAGAAATATGCATATATTTCCAAATATGAAAATTTTCAAAATTACTCCAAAGAGTTGGGCCTTCATACAATAAAATTATGGTTGGCCTCTAAGTTCTCCATAACAAACTAACCTCTTATCAAATCTAAAAGCATAATATCTTACACAATGACTGAAAAGAAATATATAAGTGTGAACCATAAAAAGTAGTGGGGCTATCCAAATTGATGCCCACTGCATGCAGTGCTTTCCCCACCAGGACATCTTCTTGCCCCAAATCAATAGAAACTAGTGGGTTTTGTTGTTCATCCTTAATAAGGGATGTTTGTCGTACTGTGTCTTCTTTACCTAACCACTCTTTTGACATAACCAATTGAAGCTAAGGATCATCTTACAATAGATTGTGATCCTTGAATGAAATCAATAATTATGTTACAGTGCATATAAATGTCATTAACAAGTCTCTATTTATTCCTATTTTTCCCTAATTGTTTTTAAAGAAAGGATGGATACTCAATACCTTGTTTCATGCCTTTGAGATAATAGTTCATATTTTTTAGTATCCTCTTAATATCAACCACATTATCAATGTCAACTAAACCTGAACCCATAGGGTTGGCCACAATATGAAAACAAAGAAAGAGGAATCACCTTGTGAATAAAATAGCACGAAATAGAACTATAGTATGATAAAAAAACCCACAAGCATACACCTTCTTCAACAATATAACACCCCAATAATATATCTCTTAGCCTAATATATGAGAGGTCTACTCTTATACCCACTAAAAGATCATATGAAAAAAAGAACAAGCTTATACAAAATTTATGAAACACTTGATTGTAATCCCCTAAACACTTGACAATTTGAAGCCACAATCTTACCTTTGGAAAAATAAATAAATAAAATTCTAAGGAAAAATCTTGAGTTGGGATCCTTCATCCACCTCCTAGCAACATACGATAGCCTGAAACATTCCCCATCTACTTAATCTCACCATGGCGAGGAATGTCACTTTAATGCTCCACAAAGAGGAGTACTCTACCAACATGGAAACAAGGTGCAAAGGAACCTTAGGCATGGGGGAGTGTCAAACGTCTCTTATGTGACATTAAATCCCAAGCATGCATGACAAGAACTCTCCAAATCATGCCACTTGTGGTGGATTCCCATGAAATATTATTGATGATTAATACAGAACCTTAATTTGAAAATTGAGTGATGTGTCATAAGATTATGGAAATCAAACCATCTTATGGGGTCCCTGTTTATTTATGAGGGGCCCATTTTCCAAATATATTGCTTCATTGGCTTTAAAATTTGCAAGACTATTATTTAATCATTTGAAATGAAAGAGTTGGACCTCATTAAGTTGATCTAAGTTCCAAGAAAATATTTTCAAAATTCTATTGGGTAGATATCCTTCCTTAATGGTCCTGCTTCAAATTTGACCCGTGGCAAATAGATAGACACCAAATCTCCTTTATTTTTTGAATTCATGAGTGAGAAAATTGATAAATCTTGGATAACCATTGATTAATACTCATACTCGATGATGGGTGTTAATACAACATCTCATTTCCCATAAATATCAAGCTTGCAATCCTTTGTGCATGTGAATCATGCAATATATGGGTTGGCATATATTTTATTTCAAGTCCTTGACTTTCTTTGGTTAAAGATGATGAAAATGAATTGAATTATACAATCTAATATTTTGATTCATGTTCATGAATCCCTTGTTATAACTCCATATTAACGAATTTTGAAGCATGATGAGTTGAGTTCTAGTGAAGGGAAGTATTACTATGGAAGACATTTTGTTTCTGAATATAATATTTTAACTAATTTGTTGAATTTCTATTGAATATTCAATTTGGATTTTACAGGGGCTTGCACTCTTAACTAATCTTTTAACTACTCAAGCATAAGTCTTACCCCAAATATGCCCAAAGGACATGGATTTTTCTACTATAATTTCCGGTAATGGTTTTTGGGACTTTTTTGTTTCCTAGTTATTTGTCTCTTGAATGGAGATATAATTTGAATGCAATTATTGCATATCTTATTTTATGAGAGTTGACACACCAATTTTCATAGAAATGGAAATATTTTTATAGTGACTAACTTTACTGCATTTCCAACACTTCCTTATACTTTTTTCTGGGGATTTGGATCTGCCTTTAGAGTTAGATCACCCCCCCATATCCCTTATTTTTGTTTTTTCTCCTAGAGGAGACCTCTCACAAACAAGGCATCCATGCTATGGGTATCCATGGTTTTCTGCCTCATCTCTTATGATAGAAAGGATGATACTATTTCATCAAATTTTAAGGTTTCTTAACTAGCACTACCTATTGCAACAATTAGGTTGTCCGAGGAATATGGAAAATAACACAATAATTTAATACATTTATCTTCTTCATCCATTTTAATTCAAACAGAGGTTATCTAACTTACTTGACTATTGTATAAATTCATATGCTCTGTCACTGTGTCATTTTCATCCATTCTAAGAGAAATAGTTTCTTTTTGTTGGCCCTAGGAAAAGATAACCAGAATAATGATAGTAAATATGAAGATTCCAGTCGCAATATGAGGAAAATCCGTGGCGGAAGGAGCCGCGACAAAAGAGGAATAAACCAAGTCGAAAGGAAGAGTTCGATTTTATTTAGGTAAATAGTTAGTTATAATAAAATATTTCTTTTAGTAACAGAGCATGATTGTAATTCAGGCGGATAATGACTATTTTTTAGATGTAATGAGATGTATTAAAATAGAAAGTCATCCTATCGACTAACAGTTGAGAGCCAGTCGATGGTTGTAATCAAGAAGTGTAAAAGAAGAAAATCTTATAAAAGCATGAACCCAAGTTGTGTGCGAGTAGATTGACGAATGAGGGGATCAACCTTAGTTGTGTGCAGATCGGCTATCCAGAAGAGACGACAAGAGATATAGAGAGAGATGGAGACCAAAACCAGAGAGCATGAGATGAGAGATGAACATATGAATTGTAAAGAATATCTAAAGAAGAGTATGCAAGCTTTTGTGTAGAACAAAGGTGCTAAACCATTTCTCACGCTAGATGAAGAGAACCTTTTTGGTTTTTCTCGGATAGGTTAATTTTTTGATATTATATCTTGTCTCTGTGTGTCTTTAAATGTCTCTGTTATTGTCGAATGCATATCTGTTGTGAATGAGCCTATCTATGTGTGTTTGTCACACATTAAATGAATTAAACATGTGTTAATGATTTATGTTATATGTTGTTATATATGTTGATGGATCGATAAATGGTTGTATTGAATGAATGTATGAAAAGAGAGGTTTAATTCCCGGTTTCGGTTGAGTGACTTGGTATTATTGTAAGAAGGAAATCCCCAACATAACTGCAAAATCCTGGTTCTAGAAGTCCCAATAAGATATCTCAGGTGAGACTTCATTTGCGTCATAGGTGTTGTCGATAGAGTTCTCTTCTATCGAGATGATATATTGGGTCTTGTTGATGAACAAAGGGTCTAGACCTAAGTCGACTGAAAGTAAGCCAAAAAATGGTTCCATTGTTGGGACCTTGAATCATTCTGATGGGGATATGTTTTGGCATCCTACGAAGCTAGAAATTTAAGATTGGGTTGATTATAAAGAACTAGAGTTTGCATGGAAGGAAAGTGAAGGATCATGACTAAGCCCGGCTGAATGGTTGGAGTGATACATTTACATGGAGATTCATGAGATTTTCTTTAGCGAATTTCCCATCGTATTTCATGAGTGGTTATCAAAGTTAGAAACCCGGAAGAAACATTTTCATGGCAGAGAACCGACACAGTGGAATCCTCAGCTGATCCAACGACTGAAAATGGTGAGTAATCCCATATCTATGGCCGTTGAATTTTGGGTCGATAGTATTTTCGGAGGATATATCATAGAAATTACAGTCAACACGATAAAGTCATTCAGTGAAGCGAAAAGATACTTTTCCTAAGGACCACAAGGTTGATATCTAAAATATTTGAAGTTGTGGATCAAGATATTGGTGTGTGAGAAAGAGCCTAATAATGGAGTCTTATGAGTAAGTATTTGTGCGCAGAGACCTGGGATATTTCACAAGCAAGATTGCGAGCATAATGGATGGGGATAAACTGAGATGTTTTCTGGTAATAGTGAGACTAAGATAGAATGTGGGATCCTAATGAGTGGAAGAATATTTTGGTCAAGAAAGAGAATAAGCACTGTGACAAGAAGATGGAGTTAAAATGCAACCAGAGGAGAGGACTATGAATTGGCATCGCACCATGATGGAGGATCTTGCGATGAAGAAGAGGAGTACCAGCTTATATCTGAAGAATACGAAGAAGATGAAGAACCCGATCCAAATCAAGATTACAACATACCTGCAACCTTGCGTACATCACCTAAGGTAATATCTAGAAACACATCACCCAGTGGTTTTTCTAATCAAACTAACAATAATAGTGGAAATAGAAGTCAGGGAACACCCACTAGTAGAACATTTAATTCAACAACCCCAAGAGTAAACATAATGGCTGGAAATGATATAAAGATACCAATATTTAATGGAAATGGGTTAGAATACCTTGAGCAACATTGGTTTCTATGTGAAGCTTTATGGACTGCACGACAGGTTCAAGATGAGTCCATAAAGAAAGCTCAGATGATCACAACCTTTAGAGGTTGTGCATTGGACCGGTACATGAAATTCTCTATGGTTCCAAAAGGAATTCCATAGAAGACATTAGATCAAATCCAAACAGAATTGATAGATGAATTCAAGAAGCTGATCTGATTCGCAATGGATTACAAAAATCAAAGAAATTAAACAATTACCTATGGAGTATGCTTGGGTCTTCGACCAAAGATTCAGACTTTGATGGCTAAAGTAAGTTTTCAAATGTCATATGTCCAACATAGATAATGGTTCATCGCAGGGATGCTATTGCATATCCATATTCCCTTAATGCAATAGAAGATCGTATCACAAAGCGAGGATCTTGACCTTTGCATGAAGTTGGAAGCTTCATCGGCTAGAGAAACTAGTGCAGGAATGATGCAAATATAGTCATAGCTGTCCAAAATTATGTTGCAACTTCAATATATCAAGAAAGGGAAAGAAGTAAAATAATAAATTTGGTGTACTAGAAGTAGAACCGAGGGACACCATAAATATTCACGCCCAAAATTTATAAATTATGTCGCATAAGGAGCACCAAATATGATAAATACACAAGGAATGGCTTAGTGTAGAATCTTCCAGACTAGAGAACATCTATCGAAGGAATGCCTATAATTACAAAAGATAGTAAGTGCATCAACAATTCTATACTGCAAATTATGTCGGTGAGTAGGACACAACGAGAAAGATTGCAGAGCATATCAACTACTGCAAGAGAAAATAGTTGATACCTACCTGATGAAGAATGATGAACAGATGCAAGATGAGCGAGTTCAAAATCAATATCCATAGACTCAATACACTCAGGTTCAATACCCATAAACACAATACCCTCAACCTAGGGGGGTGGATTTTTCATAGGCCAAGGAGGAGGAGGAGGAGGATTTGGTCATAGAAGAGGCCAAGTTATATGTTATAATTGTGGACAACCTAGACAATTTTCCAAAGAGTGCATGAATCCTACAATGACCTGTTTGTACTGTAAATCACTTGATCATACTGTCAAGGAATTTCCTCAGTTTATTTATAAATGAAAAGAAAAAATTGTGGGAAACTAGAACCCACCGCAAAATGCTAATCCAAACATCTAGAAGATCTCTGTTGAGCCGCAAGAACCGAATATTGTTGTGGTAACAAGAGGAGGTTTTGCGACTATAGTAGATCAAGAAGAACCATATGGGAAACCAAGAGTGTGAATAACACACCAAAAGAATATTCCATTTGATGTCCATAAGGAAAAATAATTATTCCGAGATGCATGACATGAAATCGTCGATGAAAATTAAGCATCAAATTCTGCTGATATGCCAAATGAAGGACCAATATTGAAAATGCCTCAACAATTCGAACAACTATTCTAGAAGAAACAAACATAAAAGGTTAGTAAATTGAAGGAATTATTTAAAAGTTGTTTAGCACTAATACAAGATAAAGATGATGTCATTGAATTGACAAATTTCATAGAAGAACCCCAAGTAGATGTGTGACAAAAAAGGAGGGCTAACCATATTGGGAAAATATTGAAAACTGGTTGTGAACTGAGAATGACTACCCAGATAGGAGATTATGATATGGACTATATTATTCTAGGTTTGGGATTTGATGTTATCATTCTTACTATAAAAACCTGAGAAAGTATGGGAAAGCCGAGGCTAGTGTGGTCTCCTGTCCAGCCAAGATTAGCAAATCGGTCGAAAGTTTTACCTACCAGTCGACTAACATAGGTTCTAGTCGAGATAGAAGGAATCAAGGCTTATGTAGAATTTGAAGTAATATACACTGTTGATTACAAAAATCCGTATCCTTTTCTTCTAGTGATTGAGTGGGCCATTGATAACCAAACTATTATTAATTTCAAGAAGAGGGTATTAATGTTTTAAGATGAAGAGATGAGGGTGGTCACACCGCTTGATCCTTTAGAAGGCCAGTGGTATGTCAAGCATGTAAATAATGAAGGAACATATGGATACTTGGACCATATATACAATATTACCTCTATAACGGATGATTATGTGAATCCGACAGCTGACAAAAACTCAGTTGGCGAAGTGTTAGTTCTTGTACATTGGATTCTGGAGAAGCTTTGGAAATATGACAGAACCGATTGGATAAAGTGTCAATTAGAAGATGCAAAAGAATTACAAAATACGTGTGATGGGTAGGTATCAAGGTATGTGATCTATCTTCCTATGAGGGTTTTCCTAACCTAGATTCTTTTTTGACGTAATTAGAAGAAACAGTTACAGAAGGTTAACACCTGTTAGCTTTGTATTTTGCATTGAAGGCTACACCTGCTAGATGGTGGGTCATGCATAAAGAATTTATCCTAGAATGGCCTCAATGCTGGATATTGATGGAAGTCCGATTTGGAGATAAGGGGATATACATTGGTTAGAAATACATAGGACTGACTAATCCCATCAAGCACATTGAGTACCATCGTGCAACATGGGAGGCATGTCTACGACAGTAATGGGTCCACCAGTTTATACACACACTGGAAATGATACCAAGGAACGAGTATACCTCGGTTGATCTGTGACAAGGATCAATTGAATGGGAAGAACTAGCTTCTAGATTTACACATGCATTTGAATTTGTTGATGATCATCCTTTAATTGATGCTTCTCTACAATAATCAAGTCAAAGATCTTTGAAGATATTCCTATGTTAATGAAAAATTTTAATCAGAGTAGCGCAAGAGTCCAATGCTAAATGGAGTGCTATAATGTAACATGTGGACCTGATGATGATGATCCCTGTGACATAAGTATTCTTGAGTCTGAAGGCTCTCGCAGTGGAAGGATAAGGTGTCTTAAGAGACAAGTTTTATGAATCTGTTGAAAATAAATAAAGTAAACATTGGCTCCCCAGAGAGTCCAAAATTTTCCAATATTGGGGATTATTGGGATGATGAGATTGTTGGAAAGATTATAGACCTACTACATGAGTTTTAAGACTTGTTTCCCACTAAGTTTTCTAAAATGAAGGGAATTGTCAAAGATCTTGGAGAAATGAATATTCCATTGAATCTCGATAGAAATCCTATCAAGCAACAACCATATTGGCTCAATCCAAGGTACAAAGAAAAAGTTAAGACATAGCTAGAAAAAATGGTGGATGCAGGAATCATAGAACTTGTGGAAGAATCTTAGTGGATTATTCCCATGGTAGTACAAGATAAGAAAAATACTGGTGAAGTATGAATATGTGTCGATATGAGAAAGATGAATGATGCGTGTCTGCATGACCCATTCCCGACCTTGTTTATAGATGAAGTATTGGAGAGTGTCGAGGGCCAGGAAGTATATTCCTTTACTGATGGATTCTTTGGTTACCATTATATCATAATTTAAAAGGAGGATTGACACAAGACAACATTTGCAATAGAGTGGAGATGTTTCCAGTATATGGTAATGCCTTTAGGACTCAAGAATGCTCCTGTTATCTTTTCTAGGATAGTCATGCTTGATTTCAAATGTTTTATTCATAAGTTTCTTGAATTCTACTTCGATGAATAGACGATATTTGAGATTATAAAATATCATACCGAGAGCCTCAGAATGATGCTAGAACGATATCGATAGTACCAAATTTACCTTAACTTAAAGAAATTCACTTTTGTCCTCCTTTTGGAATTCTCTTGGGTCATGTGGTTTGCCATGATGGAATGCTAAAATTGCAATCATTGTTGATCTACTACCACCTGCGATATTAAAACAATTGTGAATGACTTTGGGACATACAAGGTACTATCAGAAGTGTATCAGATGATACGTAGAGGTGATTGCTCCTATGGAGAAATTATTTCATACGGGTTCCCAGGTGCACGATGGGGAAATTTTTTGATTGAATGAATACATACTGTTATGGAAGAAGCATATTAAGAATGAACAAAGCATGAAATACACTACACACATAGAAACATATATACATAGACAAAATGAAAGAATTCGAACCAATCTATGTTATTTCATTACCGTTGTCTTATGCTCAATACTATGCTTGTATATTACAATATTGTACATGCTTATATAGAGTGCTGAGAAAGATTGGGTTGTCTTCCCATTACGTTCAGTTACAAGAATTTGGAACGGTTCAAAATTTCAATCGTCAATGATGAATGTCGAGGTGCTGAACATGTCGAGGTTGTGTCGAGGTTCGTACTTGTCATAGTCGACGATGAACCTCTTGAAGTCGATAATCATTCCAAATCCTAAGTGGATCATTCCTCCTTCCTTTAGAAACAATGGTCCCCATTGTTTGCTTGTATAGGTGAGGAAACTTGTTGGTGAGTTCAGCAGCAGAGTACCAATTTCCTTATGCTATTAGATTCTCAACTTTATCCACCTGAAACAAGGGAATTGCGTTTGTCCTTGTATGGCATATGCGTCGTCCAATGATGGTGTCGCAAGGAAGAGGTTGTTGAACATCTGGATGGATGTCTTCTGGTTCTATTGTTTGCAAGTCATTCTGTTCCAATAGTGGTGCATGGTATGGTGGAAGTAGATCCACATTAAATACTGGATGCAGACTCATGCATGAAGGAATATCGAGATGGAAATCATTTCTTGAATCTTCTTAAGGATATTGTACAGACCATACCGTAAAGGCTTCAACTTTTTGTATGGACCAGTGAAGCATTCCTTCTTGAGATGCAACCAAACCTAATAGCTAATTTGTAATAAATGAGGAGTATTACGCTTATCATGTGAGGACTTAGCTTCCGCATTAGCTCGTTGCAAAATTTCCTATGATTTTTTCTAGATGTTATATATTTGGTCTCGAAACTTCAATGCTTTTTCAACTTCTCATTGGTCAGAATCGGTGTCATTTGATTGTGTTGATGAACTCATCAAGTTGATGGGAATTGAATTTTGAAATCCATAACATATCTCGAATGGAATCTTTCCTATAGAATTTTTCTAAGCACGATTGTAACTGTGTTGTATACAGGGGATACTTTCATCCCATGTTCGATGAGGCTTGTGGTTGTACATGCATAGCAGTTGTACTACCAAGCGATTCACAAATTCCATATGTCTGTCTATATGAGGATGGAAAGGTATCAACAAAGAGAGTCTCGTGTCGAGATGTTTCCATAGATTCTTCGAAAAGATGCTGACAAATTTGGAATATCTGTTGAAAATGATGGTCATTGGAAGGTCATAATGTTTCTAGACATGATCAAAGAAGAGTTAAGTAGTCTATTGTGTTATCATAGTCTTCATGCATGGAATGAGAATAGCCATCCTGAAAATATGTCGACTACTACTAAGATCATGTCATGCTGATGTTTGGTAGTTGGATATCCCGTCAAGTAGTACATATAAATAGATTCTCATGGTTGACTAGGAACTAACAAAGGCGTGTACATTCCTTGTCATGTTGACGTTAGATTTAAGTGAAGGATACTAAAAATACTTTTGGAGTATGGAAAGGGTATTTTCTAGTCCAAAGTGTCCTTCAGTCTTGTTGTTGTGCACATCCCAAATGAGTTTCTATCGGTGCTCACCCGTCGGTACACAAAGATGTACAAGATTTTATAGCAAGGTATCTTTCAAGAAGTAGTCGTTAATTTTTATAGACCTTATTAGATTAGTTAGGAAATTTATCTGAAATAATAACAAGTAAAACAAGATGCATAAGATAAAACAGATACACAAGACACATATATTTTCACTGGGGAAACCATAAAGGATAAAACCCCACAAACTTCCTCAGAATAGTATAGTCACAAATACTGTATCATAAGATGAACAAACCAAGTAATACAAAGTCTTCAACAACTATCTATATCTCCTCCTTATCTCTCTCTCTCTCTCTCATGTTTACTTGAGTGAGTGTGAGATGTGTATAAATGAGGGAGGGCACCTCCCTATTTATACCTTTCAAGTGACTAACCTATTACATGACTGGGCCCGACCTCTTACCCTAATAGGGATGAAGTCTCCTAGAGGGGCTCCAAAAATACATTACATGATGTTACACTAGGGACTATTTCCTCGACTTACAATAGAGGTTGTACCTCAAGGTTCATAGACAATAAGGACATCCCAAAAGGAGGAAAACAAATCTCTAATGGAGGTACAAAAACATGCAATGATAATGCGCATCAGAATATCTTTCTAAGTTACAAATACATAAACACTCCCTCTTAACTAGGAAGGTATTCTATCTCTTCGACATTCATCAACACATCTAGTCAAGTCATCACCACAGAGATTATCATAGCTGCTGCCATCATCATATTCTCATCTATCATCGAATGGTACTATCTATCATCAAAAGTTTCTACAGATCCAACCCTTTTTCATGTTGGGTGTAGGCCTAGTCCTCATCCATGTCTTCATCACATCTATAAGAAATCCATCGCATAGGTACAACCCATGACCTTATTTACATTGCCACGAAAATAACCCGTGTTTCTTACCTTTATGTAATCGTATCCATATCATCTCTTCGGTCCCACACAGAAAAAAAACAAAACACACATACCACATCCCAGACACAGACCACATGCGTTTTATCACCATAGGAGTATTCCAGGATATTTCATATCATCAAGACAACCTACAACTTCCACTATGTGAGAATATCCTAGGCTCACACTAAGTGCATTACAACTCTCCACGGTCAACCTGTGTTCTACCAACATAGGAGAACTGCCTAGGTTCACCTCAAGTGCCTTGTGACCTTATGATCTCCAACATGGGAACACACACACACAAATATATATGTAAGGAATTATTACGAGCAAACAACTTGCTACACCAGGAATTTTATATTCCAAGTCAGCCTCAAAGACTTATTACATCTGAACAACTCACTTCCAAGATATTTTCTGTTCAAAAAAAATTTGGGGTTATTACATTCGAGTAACTTACGTACCACGCTAGGGATCCTATATACACTCATAAAACCCACAAGAATTATTACATTCGAGTAACCTGTGTACCATGCTAGGGCTCATATTTACACTTGAATAACCTGTATCAAGATTGATTATGTCCAAGGATAACTTGCGAGCTTTGCTAGGATTGATTATATTTGAGGAAAACCTACATGACTGATTATGTTCGAACAACCTAATTCACCAATGTATTTTCCGCTCGAACATCCTGTCTCATTTCCCAAGTGAGATATCACGCATATGTGTCTTCTAGTCTCTTGATATTTCTATCATAGAAACATATCAGGATTGATTATGTCCAAGAATAACCTGTGAGCTTCACCAAGACTTATTACATACAAGGACAATCTACATGATTGATTACATATGAGCAACCTAATATCTTTTCCAGGTCTTTTATGCTCATACAAGCTATCTCTCCATCTATGCAAGAACTCGTCACTCCCTCTTTTGAGGGGTCTCATTTTGGATCACACTAAGTCTTTCTATGAAGTACTCAAACTTCACTATGGTTAAAGGCTTGGTCAACACATCATCTATATGCTCTTCCATTTCCACATACTAGAGCTTCACTGCTCCTATCTGCACCATATCCAGGATATAGTGGTACTTGATCTCTGTGTGCTTCGAATTTTAATGGAACCTAGGGTTCTCCGATAACTTCACACAACTATGATTATCACAAAACATAAAATTCACATACAACTAGGGATCAAACAAATAAGACAATAGCTTTCATATCCATACTCCCCCTTAACTAGTCGAGCAAGAAGAAACATACTATGCCTCGACTGTACTCAGTGCCATGTAGGACTACTTCCTGCTAAACTAGGAGATCATTCCGGATCCAAAATTGAAGCAACAACCCGAAGTGATCTTCCTATTAGTGGTGCTACCCGCCTAATCCAAATAAACCTAACCGTATAGGTTAATATTCTGATTCACATCATAATTGAGCCCATAATCCACTGTACCCTTTAGGTACCTCAATACATGCTTTGCAACTATCAGGTGAATAAGTCTTAGATCTGTTAGGAACTGGATCAGGGTGTTCACATGAAAGAATATGTCTGGTCTCATATTCGTCATATACATCAATCATCCAATCATCTGATTATACATCATGGCATCAACAAACTCAGATGAATCATCACAGAAAATATTCAAGTTTGATGCCATAGGTGTGGCTATCTTCTTCCATTTCATCATTTTGAATCTCTTCACAATCTCCACTACATACTTTCCTTTGTTAATTTTTCATATGCTAANAAAACCCAGCAAAAGCTTCCTCAATATAGATGCCCCAAAAGATAAAAGGTAAAACCAAAAGACTGATCAAAGACTGATCCTCCTCCTTCTCTAGCTACTTCTCTCTTCTTCACTAATGTGCTACACAAGTGAGTGTGTGTGTGCCAAATGAGGAGCGCCACACCTCTATTTATATTCATCCGTTCACTTTAATAATTAATTCCGACATGTAGGCTCGAGTAACCACAACTGGGGTGCTAATGAACCACCTTTACAATATGAGGGACTACCTCATGACTCTTATTAGTTCTTCTGATTAGAAGCATTAGGGTACAAATTAATACAAGTGGTTCTCCCGGTAGGACCATTGAGGACCACAAAAAGATACATATAGAATATTCTTTGAAGTTACAATATTTCAACATCCTTGACTAAGGAAAATTCCATCTGCACTCTGCCACACCTCCATGCCTAAGAAGTAGTGCATCATATCTAAGTATTTCATTTCAAACTCTGTATCAAGTCTCCTCCTTTCATTTTTAATGAGTTCATCCTCTCCCATTAGTAACAAGTCATCGACATATAATAGGAGCATCACTGGTCGTCTACCTTCAACCTTGAAGTAGAGGTTGGAATCCACTTTAATCTTGGTAAATCCTAGGCCCATCGGGAAGTTATACATATTGTCGTACCATGTCCTTGGTTCCTATTTCAATACATACAAGGCCTTCTTCAATTTTCACACATGAGTCTTCATGTCATGTGTCTCGAATCCCAGTGGTTGTTCCATGTACACTTCCTCCTTGAATACACCATTCAAGAATGTTGTCTTGACTTCCATTTGGTGTATGTTCCATTTCATAACTGCAACCAATGCAAGTGTGTATATAATGGAAGTGTACCTCCCCAAAGGTGCAAATGTGTTAGGATTATTAATCCTACCTTGGTCAAATGTCTATTAGATTAATTATTTCCTAACATAACAACCTTAAATTAATTAAATGAGTCCAGTAGTACAATTGGGTCCACATGGCCCAATGGGGCCATATGTACCATTAATTGAAGTTTGGGGGACAATGCTAGAGGTTAAATGCCACTTAATGCATGTGCATGCATCAGTGGGGGCACCTCCTAGACCAATCCCTACATTTTAGGAGCCACTGGGAGTCCTGGCACCAACCTACTTCAGTTAGTTGGAGTTAGCACTAGTTAGCCATAGTTATCCTTCTATTACCTTCATATGACTCACTATCAGTTAGCTAGCACATGCTTTGCATGGATAATGCATGCATGCATGTGGAGGATTGTTTTTTTCACCTACCACACTCAGTTGCACTAAGTTAACTAGTTGTTACTGTCCGTTGGAGTTATTGGTCATCAGAGAGTTGATTTGTTGGACTTCGATATTGATTGGGATACCTTGAGTTAGAGATTTAGTTAGATACAGTCTTATCCACTTGGAGAATTTGAATTCATTCCTCATGCATTCGAATTCTACCTATTTGTAATCTATTGTACGCTGAATATTATCATGATGAATATACTGTAAATTCCTGAGCAATACTTGTCTGTTTCCTATGTGGTTTGTTTTTCTTAGTTTGTATGTTCATCCTCCATTCAATTGCTGCAACATAATCAGAACTCTCTCCTTGAATATCATATGGCATTCAAATTTTAATATGGTATTAGAGCCTTCTTAGGAAGGTTTCATGCTTGTTTCTCCTCATCGAACATTAGAAGTAGCTGGGTTTCCACAAAAGTCCCCTATTAAAATTTTCTAGCTTTGGATTCATTTAGAGCAGCAAAGAGGGTGTGACAGACCCTGAAAACATGTTCATGTCTGGAGGAAAATCATGATTCTAACAGTTCTTATGTTTTAGTTTATTTGCAGTGAAATTGACAGGTGCTACATAGCTTGAAATAAGTATTTGTTGTCTCCCGCCGGAGCAATTATGAGTTCTAAAACTCCTGAGCCACAGATCCTCACAACTTCTAATTACCTTGAATGGAGGATTGATATATAGCTGGCCTTGCACAAGCATGGCCACCACAGGATTATACATGGATGGGAGGTTGAACCTCATCAGCTGGTAGAGTGGAACAAGTTCCTAAACCGTTGTGATGAAGCATTCAGGTACTTATGTACTTATATTTCCAGAGATCTCCTCTTCCATATGGAAGGATTGAGGACTCCTAGAGAATCTTGGGAGAATCTTGATAGCTTGTTTATTAAACAAGATGAGCTTCAGGGACACATTCTGGAGAATGAGTTGGTATCTTTACATTCCAACAGTTTCAAGACCATTGAGCAATTCTTCTCCAAATTCAAGTCTCTAGTGCTACAATGCAGACAGTGTGGGATAGAGCGGAAGGATGAGCAGAATGTCCTTTCAATACTCAGCAAACTAGGTCCTGAGTACTCTGTTTATGTCTCTATGTTTCATTCCAAGCAGGAAATCCTTCCTGATTGGAAACTTTTTTCTTTAGATTCATTTTCTGAATCCTTAATCAAAGATAAAAACAAATTGATTCGAATGGGAGTCATCTAGACCTCCAAAGATCAAGCTCTCTTGGTTACTGACTGTTCCAAAGCACAAGAAAAGGGGAAATCAAAGAAGAAGGAGCCAAAGGCAGCTGATTCGAAGCCTAAACAAAATCAGCAAGCTTCCAAAAGGGCCTCCAGCTCTAAGAAGAATAAATTTGGGAAAACATTGTGTCCCTACTATGAAAAAGGGTATCACCTTGAAGATCATTGTATGAGGAAGGAACTTGATGAAATGTCTTCTCTTCTCAAGCAACATAACATTCAAAGAGAAAAAAAGTTTGATAATGGACATGAAAGATGTCATGCTTTGAAAGCAGGACTACCTCGGTCTATAGCCTATTTGATTGATTTTGGAGCCTCCAACAACATGGTTTCCTCCAAGGATCTCTTCTCCTCTCGCAGTGTCAAAGAAGGGCCCACTATTCACATGGGAGATGATTCCCAAATCCCAGCAGTAGGGAAGGGCACCATCATAGTGAAGCATGGTGTGTTCAAATATGTCCTATATGTTCCCTCACTTACAGCTAATCTCTTATCTATTTATCAGATGACCCATACTAGATTTACAAAGCAAGCATTGTTTGGACCTGACTCAGTAGAGAGCACCAATATCTCAACTGGGGAGATTGTAGTGAAAGGGATTACTGATCATGCCTCGAAGGCATACTATTTCTCTCACTTCATGCCATTCTTAGTTCCAACATCATCACAGCTTCCATTCAAATATGATGAAGGTCTAAACATTCCTTCACTTCCTATTGCAGTTTCAGTTTTAAATCTTGACATTTCTGATTCAGATTCAGAAGAGGAGTCATCCTAGTTTGATCTAGACATTGAGCTTACAACTCAAAGGGATCTAGATCCATATCCAGCATCTACCTCATTCCAACAGCCTAAATGGGCCAAGCAGCTCATAGAAGCAGCTGGAGATGGTGCTGGGGATCCAAATGACAAAAGAAGAACGAGGTCTGAGTATCATAAGGAGAGTGCAACACTGTCTCACACATATCCTATTCTTGTTGAGAGGTGTTTTATGATGCTTGGTTCAGATCCTCAATCCTTTAGGGAGGCTTTCCATGATCCTAGATGGAAGGAAGCTATGGATGAGGAGTTTGATTCTCTACATGACAACTAGAACTGGGAACTTGTCCCCTTACCTCCAGGAAGGAAGATGGTACAGTGCAAATGGATCTACAAAACCAAAATAGCTGTCTATGGGACCACAACCAACTATAAGGCTCAGTTGGTGAAAAAAGGGTATTCTTAGGTCCAAGGCTTGGACTACAATGAGACATTCACTCTAGTAGCTATAATGGATTCTATCAGGCTGGTATTGGCCATTGCTGCTTCCAAGAGATGGGAAGTACACCACATGGATGTGAAGAGTTCCTTCCTCCATGGAGATTTGGAGGAGGGGATCTATATGAAACAACATGAGGTGTTTATTGATGATCAC
>LPNX011002535.1:10087-47062 GCA_001517045.1 Pseudotsuga menziesii | reverse complement strand
GAAGGCGCAAAGTATTTTTAGTATTTAAAACCTTTGGTAATTTAGTGATTTCTCGACTAAATGTAAAATTCATGTTTATTGAATCATATCTGTACCTTTCTTTGGCCGGATACTAACCCCCTGCAGAAATAAAAGGTATGCAAAGGTATAGTTTAATTGAATAAATAAAAGTTAATTAACCAACTCATACTACCATGCAACTAATAATTTGCATTTTCCATCACACAGACTGTAAACCCTCTCTCACCGTAAGGCGGTCCACACCACCCATCCACGCCACCCGGCCATTCACCCAAAAAGACAGACCACACTATAGTTTTTTTGACAAAAGTACCTCGGTCGAGCTATATACCTCGACCGAGGTGCATACCTCGACCGAGTTAATACCTCGGTCGAGGGCTTCATAAAAGCTCGGTCGAGGGTTTAATAAGCCCTCAACCGAGGTACGTTTTTTGGTTTTTTTCCAAATTCGCTTGCCAAAAAGTGTTACCCAGGTCCGTGGATCCTCCCAAATGCCTTGGGTAAAAAGCCAAAAAAAATCTAAATCTAAGTTCCGTCGCTACAGCGACGGAGTTCCGTGGATAGAGCGATGTTTACGGTTTGAGACGTCGATACAGCGACGGAGAAGACTGGAAGCATCGATATAGCGACGTCTAGGCGTCGATATAGCGACGGATCGTTCCTATTACTTTCGATTTGACACCAAAAGGTATGAAACGTGGAAAACCTCCGTGGAAAAATCCGCGCTTTTGTATTAGTGGGGTATCCATCATAAATAGGACAAGAGTTGAAATCAATGATATCTTTAAAATGGGGAACTTCAAGAGCATAAGTCTCACTAGGGGAAAAAGGTAGGATCTAAGAATAAGACTGGGATTTATAGAGAATACCTATTCAAAAGAAAATCATGTTCAGGTTTCCATTAATTCTCAAGATCATCCTCCTTAGAAAAAATGATGAGTCAATTTGACAAGTGAGAATAGTTGTTGGTATGCTAACAAAGAGGTCTCTTATTGCATTTTCAAACTACAAACTAAAAGGGGGCACACACATATATCATTCATTGTCTAATTTACTAGATTTGTTTTTCATAAAAGGTATTACTAGCCATGGAATCCTTATAGGAAGCATTTCCATTATCAATATTGTCATCAAACCCTAAGCATACCTATGGACAATATAATCTTCATGTAAAACTTTATGATTGGAGGGGACCGTTGAAATTTTTTTGCAACCTATATGTATGTCATTGACCCATGAATCATATAAAAGTGAAGTGTCATAATTGACCTCATCACAAAATGTTGTCTCCACGGATAAATTATGACGAGGACAAAAAAATTAACAAAATAATAAAATAAAAAAAATAAAAAAAATAATAAAATAATAGAAAATAAACAAATAAACAAAAAAGAAAACATATAACACTAAAATTTTTGTTTCATTATTCACTTCGCATGTTAAAAAAATTACACTCTTGCAATACTTTTCATTTCCCTCGCAGAGTCGGTCGTTCCTCGGTTTGATAATAATTTGCGACCTGTGATTTGAATTCTCCTAGTTCCTTCGTAGGATTGATTATTGAAACTCTGACGAATCCATGGGCTCCTTCTTTTCTCAGTCAGTTTCCTTCACGGGTTGATTGACCCACCATGGCTGGTTTCAAGAGTTCATTGACTACAAAATGTCTTTTGTAAGTACAATTTTATATCCCCTATTTCCACTCCATTTGAGAAATTACAACTATATTGAGTGGGGGAGTGATTCGGCCCTCCCAGGGTTTCCAGGGTTGAACCCAAGGTTTCCTCTTAGTCCTGTCTAAGCCACCAGAATATTCAGGAAGAATACATTGGGGTAACTCTTATCCAATACAATACAACCTCTTATCAGATACAAAAAAAAATACATTGGGGTAACCCTGGAATTGTAAGTCATGAAGAATTGGGTAGAGACGATGATTAAGGAGTATTGCTTTAACCTAGACACAATGCATGCCTTTGTTTGACATCCAAGTTCATGAGATGAAGGAAGTCGTATTTATTTTACACATATGGGTCATTCCTTTGTGGGGATGAGATAGTTTCAATGTTTTATGGGACATCTCCTTGGCTTATTGGTCCATGTTTTTGTGACATGGGACAATTCCCTTGTTGGTATGCCCACCTTTTGGACCATTAAACAAGATATCCTTCCTTTGATAGCTTGTAATATCATATCCTAAAATATTCTCATCTCTCAAAATTCAATCTTATGACACTCCTTTTCTTTTTCTCTCTTACTTACCTTACAACAATTTGTAGTTGAGGCATAGGTTACAAGAGATGCAGTGTTTTCTCAATAGAGGCCACAATTATTGTTGGAATTTGGAAATCAAATGCATGAATCGGTTTTCTTTGATAAGAACACCACGACATAAAATGTGTCCCATCCATGGATCTCTTACATCAAAATATAGATCTATAATCAGTGTGTACTTCAAATTTAACCTTCATCCCTCTCCTCCAAATGCACTGGTCCTACACTGAATTACAATTGGACCAAACACAATTTTTTCCTGTGGATTTTATGGTATGCATTAAACAACCATGTCCCAGTGCACACTATGATAAAAACTTTGTATACAATGAAGAGTGTCAAGGATGAGGCTTTTGTACCCTATTTCCATTGACTTAGATATGTGTAAAACAAATCCATATCGACTAAGATGAGAATAAAGTGTTAATGAGAAATAGCAAACATCATTAATTGCCTTGCTTATGGTAATTGTGGTAGACAAAAAAAATATTGATTGTATCTTATGTGCAACTAATGATGACAACAAGTACATTAATGGGACTGAAAAATGATATAAGTACAAATTGGGAGTGCAAAAGAAACCCATAAAGCAATTCTACCAAAATCAGATAAGGATAATGGCTCCATTCTTACTATTTCTATGAAGGGTAGGACAGTACAGATAATGGAAGAAATTGATTCAATGTTTCCTAGAACTCTTGATTAGGTGTTGCTTCATGGGAAAGACTTTGTCAAAGTGATGGTTCACTTAGAACAATTTTCACAAGATTTGGGAAAGAGTGATGAAGTGGCTTGATCAAGCCATGCTCTTAGGCCAAAACACTTTCTTTTTCACTGTGAGACGCGTTGAATTATTCAAGTGATTAGGGACACCATCCTCATTGATCACCAACTTATCTCCTCTTCCATTTCATAAAGAGCCAACAAGATGCTCATTCAAAAGATAAGTTTTATTTTCTTCATCTTCAAGATGCAATTTGTGGTTGTTAATTGGATAGTTTACAACCTTCTTCCCAAACCACAAGGAACTGAAAGTTAGACTGCATTATTGCACTTCTTAAAATTGAAATTTGATTATTTGAGAAACTAAAACTTTCCTCACATGTACCTTTGCTGTGGGTTTTCTGAGTAAATTTCAGGTCTATTTCCATATATACACCTCATAATCATTGTTAACAATTTAGGATTTAAGGAGACCAAGTAGTTTTGTAACCTTTATCAGGTGCTTAGATAACATGCAACAAATATTTCATTGTTTGTAGTCGAATGGACATTCTATGCACGACGTATCTATTATTATTATTATTATTATTCACATTTGTACATTGACAAGAGCCAAAATTCCTCACCCATAATTCATTTTGACCAAACCATAGGAGCAACCATCAAGTGAAGTTACCTGAAATTAGATATAGAATACAAACAACCCTAATAACCTATAAACTTGATCATCAATAGACTAGGCTATGATTTACCTTGTATAGGATGCTGATACAATGAAAATTCTACCCTTATATGATATTGCAATCATGAGAGAGATTATATTTGTGACCTTGATCAACCACAGAACCACTCAAGTGATTCCATCGATGAATACTTCAGAAATACAATAATGAGATAATTTATCACTAAAGCTCAAGGATTAAATGGTCCGATGAACATGATTGTGTATACATATCATTACTTGTGTACCACCTAACAAGCATTCAGGAAAGTTAAAGGGAGATGAGCATAAATTTGACAATAAGTTAGACAACCCTGGTGGCTAGGAAAAGGATGATGTTGTTTTGAGTTTTTAACAGACCCAAACCCATAGTGTGTATATACTATTATATTAATAATATTAATGTATCATGTTGAACACTGGTAATGTAAAAGAATCGGGATGTGGATTGTCAGAATAGATTAGCAAATTGTTTTCATAACATCTCCCTTAATATTATCGCTGTCGATACTTACCCAAAAAAATAAATAATGCAAGGTATTATATTCAATATTTATATAACATTATTTATATCTTTAATAAGTTTCCATAACTCCTTAGTTCTTCCTGCATTCTTTAACCTCCTTTCAAAGTCGTGCTTGGGTTGCCTCTAGTCCATCTAGTTTTAGGGTCAAAACCCATGAACACACTATAAAAGTGACTCCCAAATGTGCTGGGAAAGAGCTTAGGGTATCTCACTAAGTTTTAATTTCACCCATATAAGATAAACACTCATGATTGACTAACAAGAGATAATATCAAAGATATAACCCAAGCTCCTAATCCTTCAAACATAAACATGAATTGGGTAAAATTGATTTGAAACACAAAAGGGAAAGCACATAGATTCCTTGAATTTGATGGAGGAGTTGCAGAGGTAACAAATGACTAGGTATACAGTCAACCAATTTTTTGCAACATATTCATCAAGCATGATGCTCCTCAAAATTCCTTGCAATTTTGAGCAGGATCAAATTCCATTAGTCATTTCTAGTAGCATAGGAATTGAATTGTGTTGGAGTAATGAGGAAATTTACATTACTGGTTGATTTATTTTTAGATTGTGAATCCAAAGCATTGGATGTAAACTCTTGACATGATTAGTGAGGAAAATCTCATTCTAGGCATGTTTTTGAAGATATCTATGCACTAAAACAAACCTAAGGGAAGATATTCGAAATGAATCAGAATAGTCCAGGATCCTTAAAAGGTCTTTGATAAGCAAGACTGGATAGGGGAAAGTCCTATTCACACTGTAAAGGCCACGTGAGTTAAATTGTCCATTATGGTTGTGACATGTTCAAAATCAAAAGTCAAACTTCATATGCTTCATCATTATAGTGATTGGATGTTTCTTCTTATGTAGAATCATAACATTATCCAGAAATGTGGTACTAGTGGGTGGGACCGGTGATAGATAATAAGAAGACCTACCTATTGTCCAAACATTATCAACAATGAAAAATCAATTCATGGTTGTTGGGAACCTCAAAAGGCCCTTTTATAAGCAATATTGGACAGTGACATGTGCTATTTACACCCTTGAGGTCATGTGAGTTGAATTTACCATTATGGTTCTGACAAGTTCAGAATCACAATTCAAACTCGATATGCTTCGTCATCTTAGTGATTGGGTGTTTCTATTTCTATAGATTCATCACACCATTCTTGGGTTATATGAATTTGTGAATGTCTACAGGGAGCACAATATGAGTGAAGACCATTTATCCAAGGAAGCACTAAATATGAAGGTTGACCTCCTCTCCTTATCAGAACTTTTAAAAGGAGAAATCATTGAGGAAGGCATGATACAAATATTTTAAGAGATTTTTTATTTATGTGGAATAATTTTTTTTGTTCTTTCAAGTATGGGATACATTAGCATCTTTCTTTTTTTAGCTGGGGATATAGATTTTGTTTTGATCCCCTAGGGGTGTGTTTTCTCCACCCTCAATGCCTCCTTGGATAAGTTGTTTGGGATCCTTATGTTCTCCTTGTGGTATTTCTACTTCATTCATATTGGGATTGTGGGTTATGTCCTTCCGCTTGGGAAATATTTTGATACTTATCTCCACTCATGTCTGGAATGACTTATTATTAGGACTATGCACAAGTTACCTTTGATTCACTATTGAATATCAAGGAAAACCTATTTTTCTTCTAAAAAAAATTTACAAAATCTTAGCAAATGATTTTACTATATATCTTGAGATCCGTAAACTGGGTCTTTAATATTGTTGGTGAGGAAACAAAATAAATCAAAAAATATACACCTACAAAATTTGTCAAAAAAATAGTTTGTGTTTTGAGATAAATTGGCTAAAGCATTTGCTATGGAACCACTTGATATCTATCTCGTGTTACAAGACTATGTGATGTACTGTTATACTAGGGAATTATTGATTTTCTTCAAGATAATGATATCACTATGAGTCTATCAAATATGCTTTTAAGTCTATCAAATCTGTTTCTCAACAGATTGATGTCACTAATATGCCATGCTTATAAGTCCTCAAGAGAATGATATCAATCCATGGGTTATTCGACCTCTATGATGGATACTTCATCAGATTTCTGACATCTATGTAGTGAAATTTGTCGTCGGATATCCATTAAATCCAACATCTATGCTACACTACCAACGACTTCAATTTGTGGGTTATGTGATTTTAGGCATGTATACATGAGCACAATATGAGTGCAGACCATTTATCGAAGGAAGCTGCACTGAATATGAAGGTTGGCCTCCTCTCCTTATCAGAACTTTTAGAAGGAGGAATATGTTAGACACAATGCCTCAGTAAGAGGGGGGGTGAATAAATGAGCTTGCACTTATTCCAATTAATATTTCTTCAAAATATAAATCTTTTATCATCATTTCACAGTCACTTCAATATCATATTCATCAATAGACTATGCTTCAATGTCCATCTCATTAGTCTTTGTCTTCTTTTTTCATCATTTTTCACTATTGGTTTGTCATCAATGACAACCTTTCTCATAAATATCCCCTTTTGTGATTGATGAAAATCCTCATCAATTGCTCAATTACTCTCCCCCTTTGACATTAATGAAAAAAGGTAAACCTATGAACCATCAAAAACTTGTCAATGCCCAAAAAGAGTTAGATGCTTGAATATTATCCCCCTTGTAAGAAGACTAATTATCCCCCAAATTGTCATCATAAATTATTCAATTCACTTAAAGTTTGCGGGCATTTGTAGACATTTTTCAGAAAATTTGTCACGTTTTCCTAATTGCAACTTAAATCCATCCTCAGTACTACATCAAAAATATAACCTGGACAAAGCCTGCGGGCATAATTTCCTATTTTTCCCAAGCCTGTGGGTATTTTAGTGGACTGTGTGAGCATTTTAGAGCTAGACACCTTACCATTTCTGACTTATCACTCAAATTGGCTATGGTGATAACTTTCTTGTCTTCCAATATTTACAATGTTGATATATTTTTCCAATATGATGGAAACCTCCTCCCATCACATAGCTGCTATGGGAATTTTTAAAGTTTCTGCAGACATTGTATAGTTGGATGGTGTAGACATTCTATTGTCTTACGAGCGTTCTTGAATCCCTGCAAACATCTTCTCCAATTCTTGCAGGTATTTTGATTCCAAACAAATTTTGGTGTAGGAATTATTCTCACTTTCATGCATGTTGCGAGCATAGTTTTAAACACTACAAACACTTTTTTCAATATTGCAGGCATTTATCTAATTGCTTGCAGGAATATTTTGGTGGGAATATTTGCCTTTAACTCAGTCAATTTAACTGATATGGCAAGCATATTTATACTAATTAGACTTGCACCCTCATCAGTCCTTCTTCTTATATTTGAGTACTTTTTTATTCTATTCGGCAGGAATTCTTCCAAAGCCTGTGGGCATAATTACCTTGTGTTTTTGGATTGGTGCATGCACATTTTATTCCATGCAGTCATAATTTTTTATTGTGCATGCATATAACCAATGCATGTTTCCCAAAGTCCGCTAATGTCTTCTCACCATTTCCTTCAATCATCACGCATTTCATTTATCAGGCTGACATTATCTTGATGCTTGAAGACACACCTTTTAACTGATTGCGGGCATCATCACCTTGTGGATAGTTTCATTACATAACTCAAATTCATGCCATAGTGGACAATTTCATTCCAAATGTATTGGGAACTGTCTTATTGCTTCTAGTCATTCTCATCAGCCAGTGTATTTCCGAGTGAGCAGCGGGCATATCATGAAGAGTTGGTGTGCATTTAACTCCTAAGATTTTTCACTTCTCTCCAATTATTGCAATCATTACATGCATGTTCACTTTTTGCATTCTCTTGCATGCATTTTAAAAACATTACTTAGCTTCTGCGAGCATATACCATATCTTCAAACAATTATCTAGTACATTCATAAAATGTAAGCATGCATTTGCTTTCATACTGGTCCCCCTATCAACATGCCAACTTCATCACTTATTAAACTTCATTAGTTTTCTAATTCAACCACGATCCTTGGACACGATTTTTCCTTGGAGAGCCATTATTTTCCATTTGGGCTCATTCTCCAATGATGAACTCATGGTAAACTAAAATTCTTTAGAATACTTCAAGTATGGCTTGCCATATGGCAGCCATCTTCATTTGTACACTGATCTACTTCATTCAAATTTAGCAAAAGATTTTTCTTCACCCATACCTTAGAGCGGTCGTGGATGAGATCATTTCTCCTTTGTCTTTCAAAAGTGTTTGTGTCATCCTTCTTCCAGGAATCGTTTGTTGAGTTGTATGTTAGTCTTCTCATGAATTGTCGTCTTGGACTTGTGTAAAATTGGGCTTTATGGCCAACACCACCACAAGTGAAGCATCTCAATGTGTGGAAATTGGAAACCACATATCCAAGACGATCACATGCCCAACATCTCATTTGATCACTTCAACTTTGAGTATGTTTTCTTCCTTGGAATATACAATCCATTTCCCTATGACCAAAATCATTGCAAGAATAACAATAACCATTAAATCTATTTTCATACTTGGTACTTTGTTTCCATCTTGGAGATACTTATATTCTCAACTTTATTTAAATATTGGGCCTAGTTTCTTGATTCATACTTGATCTTTCAAAAATTATGTTGTCTTGTGTAGGTGCATTGGGAGCTTCACTCTCTTCTTTGAGAGATGTGGATCCAACTTCAGAAGTCTTGGGGGACCACTTGACTTCTCCAATTTTTTCATCTACCTTTTTGTACCCAAGAACCACTTGACAGTCTATAATTTCATCTAAGATGACTGAGAATTCACTGAACATTACTTGAGCTTTTGACTTCTCAATTTTCTTTTTAATACCAACGATTTCCATTTCAAGCTTCTAATTTTTCTTTTCATTTTCTTCCATATGAAGCTTCAAAACATCTTATATTCTATTGGCTTCTACCAATTGAGTCTTCAATCCAACATTAAATCTTCCCATCTCTTCAAGATCTGTAGGGATTTTATCAATCTTCTCTTGTTCTCTTTCTAAATTAGACTTCAATCTTCCAATTTCATTGTTTTGGTCTTCTAGCTCATCTTCCAAGCCTTTGTTCTTAAGTTTCATTCTCATGAACAAAGATTTTGCCTTCTCTTTGTATTTTTCAAATGATCTCAAAATTTTCTTCTTGATTATTGGATTGAATTTAAGATCAATATCGAACAATGTGCTTGAAAATGCATTATTATATTTCAACAAGATTTATTGTTCATCTTCTGTAAGTATAACTTCATCATCATTACATTAAGAATTTTCATCTATTGAAGAGTACTTACCTTCACTTGTATCTGAAGCTTGTACATGCTTTTCTTATTGCTTTTCATCCTTGACTTTTGTTTCCTTTTCTATGTCTTGACTCCTCCTTTGTCACTAATTGTTTGTCATCAATGACAACCTTGCTCATCAAGAAAGATGCATGTTAATAAGGGGGAGCATACAACTCAACTAATCAAGAAACATTGCATCCTATTGAAAACAGTAATGAACAAACTACCAACATTTTAAGGGGAGAAACTAATCTACATGAAAGGGGGAGAGTATTCAAGCATCCAATTTGTTTTTTATTAGTAATTGTGAAGTCCTTAGTGGACATGCATTTGACCTTTTGTCATTAATGTCAGATGGGGAGAGAAATTGAAGATTGGAATATCGTTACCATCAATGACAAAGGCAGAGTTTGTAGAATAAGGTTGTCATTGATGACAAGCCATTAATGACAAAGGTTGAAGTGATGAAATATAAAGAAAACAAAGGACAATGACATGACATGGCATTAAGAACCCTGGATGTGGGAATTGGAGCCGTTGGAACACCTAATGAGCCAAATGAGCCATTCTGTGGTCATTTGTGTCTTAAAGGGGTTGTGAAGCCTCTTACCCTCGCTTGTGGAAGCACTAATATTCCACACATAATGAGAATTCCTTGCTTGGTCCTTTTCTTTGAAAAGGACTTTGAAGATACATTGAAGCTCTTGTTTAAAATAAGCCTTGCTTAATAGAGTACGTGGAACCTATGATGCAAATTGAAACTCTCGATGATCATTGTTATGGTAAGATGGCTAGTGAGATGTTAGTGAAGTTGGACTAGTATACCACTTAATGATATGCTTATTTGAAGCCCCTTTACACCATGTACCATTTTTCTTAATGGATTTAAGAAAAGACCAAGGTGAGTCTTGGAATATAAGTAGGTGATTCCGATTTAGTAGGTGTTGAATTACCTCGTGGTTGTAGCCGGTTGAACAATTATAAAAGATTACAAAACTATATCTTGTGTCTCTTGCATGGTGTTTTTGATAATGTGTTTTATTTTATGAATGACGTATGGTAAATTGTTTATTGAAGCATAGTCTATTGATGAATATGGTATTGAAGTGAATGTGAAATGGTAATATAATATTTAGAGTGTGAAGAAGTTGAAATTGGATTAAGTGTAAGTTCATTGATTCAACCCCCCCTCTCAGGGAGCCATTGTGTCTAAAATCATAGTATTTTTTGGCTCTCTTACATACTCTTTTTTATTTATGTGGCATACTCTTGCATGTTAATGACATTAACGTTTGAGGTTGATGGGTTTAAGAAGGAGGGAAATTTATCTAGGTGATGGGTATGCCATTGGAGGTGATAGTTTCATCAACCAAAAGTGTTGTATGCTCAATGTGGAGCTAGTTATTGTATGAATTTTTTGTGATCGAGGGCACATCACCCCAGCAATTGGCCAGAGGAGTACACCATCCTCGAGGCAACAGATATACGTAAAAAAGTTATGCTATTATATTATTTTAATGAGTATTTTGGTTTGGTTAGGTAATGTTTTCTATGTTTTTGATGTAGGGTTATGTCAGGGGCACCTCCCTCACAATAGATGTTACCTAATCTGCCTCGGAAGCAGGTATACATCGATGCCATTGTACAAATTTAATATGTATAAACAGTTATGTTGTTATGGTTTTTAAGAGTATATTCGTTTGGTAAATATATAATCTTACCTATATTTGATGTAGAGTGTTGATCGGGGAAGCCACCCGACTGTTGATAAGATGATAACAACCTCTGGCCAATAGGTAAACCTAAATGTAATTATACAATTTAAATATTTCAAAATTGTACACATATACAAAATGTAGCATAATGTTTATTTTGTTATGTATTTTTTCATTTGTATAATTTCTTTTATTATGATAATGTTGTCTTTTTTTTTTTGCAGGTGGATGATTGGGGAAAGTCTCCAAATGTTTATTAGACCACACCATCATCCATGCATCATGTAAACCTAGATGTAGTTCTAGGAATCTATCATGATAGATAATTTTTGTTAATATAATTTTTTGTTCATACTATTGCTTCAACACATAAGTAATATTTTATATATTCTTGTTGCAGACCAATGATTTGGTTAATGAAACAACAACATAAAAATCCATAGATTTTGATGTGAATGATTTGTTGAACGATGCTAATATTGGTTCTTCTCTAGAACCACTTAAGGTGATAGAGAAGAACTTGAAAACAATTAATGTAGTTATCCTTTATCTACGATTCATTATTCTGCAGACATACAATATTAAAGAAAATGTTGAAGTGTTGCTAAAGAGATCTCAAGCCTTGAAAGCAAATTGCAGAATATTGAATCATAATATCAATTCATTTAGAACCATATAATTTTTACTTTTATATGATAGTGAACTTATAATTGAATGGTTTGTATTTACAAGATTTTCTACATCCACACACTAGTGGTGAAGGCGGTGTTGGTCCCAATGAGCAAACAACTCCACGTACACCACATACTGCGCCTGTGTTGTCGACTGAACAGTCAAAAACATGTTCCGTGACACCCACAAGGCCAACAGAGAGTGCAGCCACTACTAACTGATGCACACTAGATCATGCAAAAGAAGGGGTGGATGCAGATCCTGATAGTAATGTTGATATTGAAGTAGCTTTTCCTAGATCTTCTCGTGTCACTAGCACGGATTTAATAGAGAAAACATTTTTGGTGAACGAGGAACTCATTCCAATAAAGATAGAGAAGATTCTAGGTAATTATACATTGTTTAATTTAGTTTTTATAATTTGATTGTAATATACTGATAAAACCTTTTTTTAACTAATGATGACATGATTGTTTTTTATAAAAATATAACTGATTTTACCTTGGATATATTCGGGCCCACCATCCACACAAGGTGGGATAGATAGACACAAAATTTCAAGGATGAGCTGACTAATCGGTTGGTTGGCCTATTCGACAATGATACCTTCGATACAACAAAGGTCATAAAGAATGCTGAACAACATATGAATATTTTATGAGACCAATATAGGGTTCACCTAGAAAGGAACCCTACGTATGAGCGCCCTCCGATGATTCCATCAAGGGAGTGGAAATACCTACTGGAAGATGGAAAAGAGAGGGCTCTGAGAAAATAAGGAAAGATACCACCAGGCACAGGGAGGTATGCAATACTTTCCACAATGTAATGGTAACCCTTATTATTATTAATTTTTATATCAAATTTGGAACATCTAACGTAATTCAACACTTGATTAGGATGTCAAACACATCAAAATCCACAAAGGCAAGACTGGAAAAAATTGGCCAACAGAAGCTTGGGCATGGTGGTTATTCGAATTTGGCAGAATGAATTATAAGTATAGAAAACCCGATAATGTATCTAAATAATAAATTGAAAATTATTTTTTGTTTTAATCTGGTGCAAAACATAAAATTTATGATGTTATGCAAATATGCAGGCCAACCGATTCAAAGAAGTGCCCACTCAAGAAGACTTGAATCTTGGCTTCCAACACATCTTTGAAGTGGTTGTTGAACGCTGAAAAAGATTGTCTGGGCATACACCGTATTCTGGTGATCGATCTGGTGCACAAGTATATACAATATATATACTTTAATGAAAATTTATTAATTTTCATGCAATCTATTCCTTATAAAAAATTAACATAAAATATTTATTCTGTTTTGAGCAGGAAAGCAATGATCCCCTTAATGTCAATGATGGACAACAACCAGTCATAGATCATGCTTCGATTATTGGTAATGAATTTATTCATATGCTACAATTTTGTATAGATAATTGCAAATGGTGAACATTAATTCTACTTCTCCATATTTCAATTGCAGAGCATGTAGATGGTCACACTATACAAGTTGATCCTGGACATGAAAATGAAGAACATGATATGCCCACACCAGGTAAAAAAACATATTTTTAATTTTTTTTAAATGAAATACTTGTAATTATAAAAAAAAAGATAAATTAATGCAACATTTTTACATTACTGCAGCAATTTTGAGCCCCTTGCTTCAAGATCCACGTGGCGATCAGTCTACTAGGGAGACATCAGGACAAGTTGATGAAGCACCAGGAACCGAATGACAAATTCTAGAAGATGCGCTTCTTGTTCTTTTTGTAAAGAGAAGAAAAGTAAAAAAGAAGTCATTCGAGAAATTTTGAGTAATTCTTTTTTATAATACAATGTTGTGCATGGTTTTTTCCGTGATTTAATGAATGCTCTAATGAATGATTTAATGAATGCTTCAATGAATGGTTTAATGAATGGTTTTTTCAGCTATTGAAGGAATGAATTTGCACTAAATTTTTATTTGCAAGTAATGCATTGGATTTGGGGAACTGAGAGTGATGTGAGGGGGGGGGGAGGGGCCATAAGAGATTCCACCTTCACGTGGTTGGCCCTATTCAATAGAGAATATTAAATTATTCTCGAAATATAGAGGAGCTCAATGAATGGTAAGGAATTATACATTTCCCACAGTTATTTCTATAATTGAGTGTTTAAATTTTACTATTGCTATTTCACTCATCAATTGGAACTTGTTATAGATATCCTTGGGAAACATTTTCATATTTCAGAGGAAAAATTGGCATTTTGATGTGATCGTTACCCTTATATACTTAGTATTGTGGTTCTCCATGTTTCCTCATGTGATCTCTTATTACCAATTATTTTACTTGAATATTATTGTAATTTATATTGTTAAATTAAAAATGTTCATCAAACATAAAATGTTCAATATTAATGTTGTTTTTATTCATTGAGACAAACTACTCAAATTGTATTTTTTTAGCTTCATTTTGTTATTTTCATAAACATGAAAATATTTATTTGATGGGGTTATTTTCATAAACATGAAAATATTTATTTGATGGGTCCTAACATGAAATTATTGCAATAGGAAAATATTTGTAGTATGTTGAAAGATGTTTCGAAAGATAAAGCAAAAGAAGACAGTGTCAAGATCCACAAATCAAGGTAAATCGACAACATATTCCTAATTCTCATTCCTATTTTGCTTCAGTTAATTTGATTTGTATTCCATACTTGGTCAATTTGGACCATTCTTTGTTCCCTATTATTTTTCCTTGCTTGAATTGCTAATAGAAATGATCAAATATGCTTAGAAGTCCAAAAACATGGACAACATGTTTTGTTGGTTGAAAATGTTAGGTTCCTTGTTGTTCGTTTTGAATGATTTTCATTGTAACACAATCATTGTCTACATAATAGATACGTTTTTCACATCTAATTAGATCGCAAATACAAACCTAGGGTTTCCCAAGATCGTAAATCACTTCTGATATTACATCATATTTTAAAAACTCTATGCACAAGTTAGGAAATATTTAGATGAGGTCTGAGATGACTTGCAACACTCATGTGGTTATTGGTGTTTTCAAGGTTATTGATGTTTAAACCCACGCCAAAGCTTACAGCTCAAACATAAATCCATTGGGCACCCAAATTCCATCTTAGAGGCAAAATGTGCCGAGGGGAATTAAATAATTAAAAAAACAAAGATGACAGAGGACAAGAGAAAATATAAGAGAAATGAAGGGGAAAAAATAAGAGAAATTAAGAAGGATATACTGCTAGTATTATAAAGAAGTTATAGCCTCTCTGATCAATTCTATGCTTACATGGGAAACAATATTTGGAAAAATGTTCTATTGATGTTGACACAATTATTATATTGAATTCGTAAGTCCCCTATTAGATAAACATAAATTATATGAACATAAAATAAAATATCCTACATCTAAATTTCTGTAGAAACTTGCAATTACTTTAGTAATGGATCATGTTGACCTCTTTCATGGTTAATGACTAAAGGCTCAAGATCTAAATCTCAGATGAAATATTGTAGCATTACATAGTGAATGAAACTGAAGAGATGAGACCACTCAAACCCCCAAATGGGCCATATAGACATTAAAAGATTTCTATTTGAGCCAACCTTACTGAGACAGATAACCTTGACCAATCATACAATGCCATTTAGTCTAGAAAACCCTAACTTTACATCTAGCCATCATGAATCCAGTGTCACAACTTGTGTCAATTACATTCCTTTCACCTTCTTGTTGGTAAACTTGTTTGAATTACCTTGTAGATGATAAGTTGAAGGTGCATAAATGTCCAAACAAGTAATTATAAATACTATTTATGTACATAAGCATGGAGCTTCTTCCTTAGATTTCTGACTCTGCTCCATTATTTTCCACATTCTTAGCTTCACCTATTATGTTATTTACCAGGTGTAAATTTCTAGTAGGTGGCTATAGAAAGTGCCCCCCAACGACCACCTCATTGATTCAGGAGGATATTGGTGGCCACCCACCTATTCCTATTGGACCCCCACCATTGTTTCTTTTAGTTTTCCAGTTTCCTTAATTGTAGCACAATTTACTATTTTTGGCAGTTTTCGGGTCCTAAACTTTCGGAGCCGTTTTGAGGCCCTAAATGACGTTTTTTTGGCGTCGAATGGTTGGGAAAATATAAGTCCATTTTGGACTTGATATTTGTTATTTATGGATGTATTCCTTAAACAGATATTTCTAACAATGTATCATGCACGTCAAATGGAGGTAGTATGCTAAAGTTACGACCCAGGGAAATTGATGTACCAATTTACCCAACGGGGCCCACATTATGGCATTTCACCTCATAGGGTTAGGTTTTTGGATTTGTAAGGTTTCCATTGTTTCACAATAATATATAGGCCTTCGAGCCTCATTGTAACACAGAGTTCAGAGGCATGTACCCACCACATCTCTTCTCAGAGATACGCTACCAGCACTCTAGCTAGTTTATTTCCATTCTGTATGTAGACAAGTTTCAGTTATTGATTAATGAAATGAAGTGTTATTTCTACTGCATATTTGTTTCTATGGTTATTTGTGTATTCTATTGCATTCCTTCATAAATCGGGATCACTCATTCCATGTACTATCAGTGTTGCCAAACTGTAATTGTCTATTGACATGGACCTTAAGAAAACTGGCATGAATATTCTAAGGGCCATAAATTCATGGACACCAACCATTGCATTGAAGTATGATTCATCACTAGTGAACATTAGAGTGAAACCATCCAACCATTAGCATTCACATTATGTGAAGTGATACAGTCCTACGCCACACATCATGGTTCTTGGAAAAAGTTCAATGCATAGGGAACACAAAGGCTAAATAATGTTTGTGTCATATAGGGGCATATAATGTACTTGTTGGTGTCAGATAAAGTAATGTTTTCATCTACCCTTCATAAGACAAATACTCATAGGGTAAGAAAAAGAAGAGGAAAACTAGATCTGAATTTAGGATATATGCTTAGATAGATGGGTATGATATTAAATATGAGATGTTGGATCTTAGGTATAATGTCAATTTCCTATTGTGCACATGTGACAAATATTCATGTAACATATCTATTCAATTATGTGTTGGTGTAGATAAATCATTGAATGTTTTATGAATGTAGAAACTTTCAAGATTTAAATTGCAGTGGCAATGAATTTTCTGACTTACAAGGTAAATTGTTTAAAATCTATAGGTGTTCATGGAATTGGTGACATGAATGCACTGAAACTTATCATCGAGTTTGGTATGTGATGTAATGTATTTATAAACTATCCAACATTTTGAGTGGACACTCCACCCACTTCCAAGGATCCACCCATAATCTAGGGTCAACATACATAACAAAATTGACGCTTCTAAAAACCAGAGTACAAAATGACACAAATGGGACATAACTATGAGACGACAAGTCCAATATTATTAAACAAATTAAAGCCCCTCCAGGGGAATCCAACTGTATTCTAGAAGACACCAAGTTGTCATGTGGATGTAGTTATTTTCATATTGGGTGGTTCAGTACACCATCTTTCCACCAAATTTGTGTATTCTCACACCTTACCCTGACTAACCTATTGGATTTATAGGTGGCCCAACTGTCATTATTTTGTACTTATGGACTTTATGTTGTAGGTATCTTGCATGGTTCTCATTTATCAGAAAATCAGGGATGACATGCTCACTTTATTTGGTATCATTTGGTCTCTTTCACCTTTAGTTTGATGTTCTTGAGGTGGGGTGTCTTTTCCAGTAGCATAGGGGGATGACCCCAAGTGCTCTAAGATCTCTATCAAAACTCCAACTTATACTTTGTTGGCATGTGTACAAACCTATAGGAGTAGATGTATATGATCTTTGTGAATGTATTCCAAAACATAATTACGGACAACCACCATAAAAACAAAAAAAATTACAACACTTCCAAATGCAACATAGAATTTCTACCCTTAGAAGCTACCACATGTAATTAAAAAAGGTCGATGTTATACTCTTGGTTTGTAACACAAATTGTAATCAAGAAAAAATAGAAGAATGAAACATATGTGAAGTTGACTTCAATGAAAATTATTAGTTCCCAATAAAATGCCAACTTCTTTCAATTAATCCATTAACTCGATTTATAGCATAAGATATAATGCTTCGCATGTATGAGATTTTATCCTATCTTACCTCCATAAATTGTTGTTAGTCATCATCCTCCACTGAAGAATAATAGAGGGAATTTTTCAGTAGTAAGTACAGGTTGTGAGGCAGTGTGGTTAAGAAGAATATTTCTTGATCTTAAACTTCACCAAATAGGGTAACCACACTTTTTTGTGACAATCAAAGTGTCCTCAAAATGGTAAAGAACTTGGTCTATCATGCCAATACTAACCATATTGAAGTTCATTACCAGTACATCAAATGGTTGATAATGAATACATTTGTCTTTTTTATTGCACCACAACATATCAAACTAGTGACATAATGGAAGAACCACGTGGTAATGATAAATTTGTCAAGTTTAGAAATAAAATTGGAATTGTATCATGCTTGGTCATTAAGGGAAAGTATTATATTAATAGATAATATTCCAAGTAAATGACACCAACATATTCTTGCACATGCTAATTAGACTACTTTTCCTATTATTCAGCATGTAGTTCCTCTTGAGATTCAGTGAAGGTCAAATTTATTTTTTGTTTTGCTGAATATTAGTCATAACTAGTTTACTGTAGTTGACCTTATGGTAGGATCATTAATGACATGGATCGATGATACTCATTTGAGGTTGTACATCTGGCAGGTATGTTTAACATCATGTTCAGTAATTTGTAGAACCTATATTGTCTCTTTACATTTAAGGTATTCCTTGAATCAAATATTTTAAATTTGTGTATTAATAATGTTTTTTTGGTATAGGTTGTTGCTAAATTACCATTCATTGATGAAGCTCCCATTCTTGTAGAAATTAGCAAGGTTGAAGGCACATTAACAGTATTGGTTCTACTTATATTCCATTCCTATGCAGCCAAATAACCTAGGTCGATACAATTGATATTATTTTTCAACAATTAAAATATTAAGATAATTGGTTTGTAATGCCCCATTTACTGGAGTTTACTTATTTATGCTAGATAACATTAAGTAATACATTTGATTGCAATAGAACACGTTCATTTTTATGCAATGTGATCATAAGATACAATTATCTCTCTCTCTCTCTCTCTCTCTCTCTCTCTCTCTCTCTCTCTCTCTCTCTCTATATATATATATATATATATATATATATATATATATATATATATTATGGTTGGTTTATTTATCTTGCTTTATATTATCTATGAATATGACTCTTAGTTATACAAAGATAATGTATCATGTGGTGTGCATGATGTTGTGATGTTTATTTATTATAAGACGTTTAAGTTATAATAGTAAAATTATTGAATCGATGTCATCTCGGATATTACTGATGGTTTGTCTAGTGTGGAAGAAAACCACCAGTGCATGTTGACGCAAGGTTGCAACAATGGATACAAGGACTCTTGAATGAGTCAAATCTTTGCAATGTTTATAATGAGAAAAATTATATCATGATTTATGATTTTGGAAAAATTAATGCACGTGATTGTTGGTATGTGTGCAGGAACATAGCTAATTCTTTCCAATGAACCCACATATGGGTAATGGGGATTATATAGGGAAATGTACCAACATGAATAGAACTTATTTTCGATGCGATGGGTTGAAAAGAGAGAGAGTCTTTTACCCATGATTTGCATGTTTTCATGAGGGTAAGCCGCGGACTCGATCACTCATGAGGATTAACTGAGAGGAACACAATAAGGTGTCGACCTTATTCCTCAGTAACCATTAGTCTCTCCATAGTGTATATAGGACTGAGTTAACATGGTCTCATCCATCGTACGAACTCCCCACCATGGAAAATGTGATATTTGAAGTGAATGATAATTGTCATGGCACCCTTGATATGGTCGTGATAAAGAAATGCAATTAATGAAATATAACACTAAAAAGATATAAGGTGCTCTAATGATATTTAAATAGATAATAAATCCATGACCCGGAAATAGATCAAAGAATGTATGTAATAATAGGAAACATCACATACACAAGAAAATAGAGAAATTAATTACTAATTAAAATATTGGAAACAAAAATGCACACACAAAGCTAGGAGAGAAAATCAAAAAACAAGGAAACATTTTAAATGAAAATAGGAAGAATTAAGGAAAGCAATGATAAAATAAAATTTAGAAAGTGTAAAAAAAGAAAAGTGGAAATTGCATATGCATATGAGAGGGAAATCCACAGAAATGGAATTAAGATGAGTTCAAAATAGAAATAAATAAATAGTATTTTACATAAGAAAAAGAGAAAGAGAATCTCAAAAGGCTGTAAATAAGAGAAGATGGCTTTTCACTAAGATAACGTTTTCTCCCCTAATATTGAATGGATGAAATAATATCAATTTGAGTTTGAAGGTGACTGTGGAGAGTTTGGTTAATCAGTTTGTGAACATGGTTGGGAGGCCCCTTAGTGAATCTATACATTCTGATTATGCTAAAGGTATCTCCATACAATCCCCATTGCAGCTTGAGGGATCCTAGGGAAAGAAGAGTACCGTAGGAGTGGTAGGGTGGTCAGCTGGTGGGGTTATCTTCATTGGAAAGCTAATTTGAGGATTGGATTTCTCAAGAATCATGTGTTCATCAATGATAGAACAAGCCCTTATCCACAATAGAAGATCAACAAAATCGATAACATCTTGAACATCGAATCAAGTTCAATGTATTGTTTATCTCATTTTATAGATAAATTAGTATTCCTTTGGTGTGTTTGCATTTGTTTAGTATTTTGTAGCATTACATTCATAATATATATTGAATAAGAAGTTCTTTGAAGTGTGGGTTGTTACATATGGTATCAGAGCGAGGTTCAAACCACTAGGACTTTGGACTCACTAATGTTTGCATGTAAAAGAGACATTTCACTGGGAGAATGTTTCCTTCATTGTTGTGGAAATCAAAAGAATTGAGTATTCTTTTATAAATATTATTCTTGTTAACTATTAATAGAATTTCATTCTTGATAAATTGGATAAGAGAACAAAAATATATATTCTTCTTGAAAAATGTTGAATATTCTGATAAATGCGTAACGAAAAAAAGCAATATATTCTGCTTGAAAAGTGTTGAATATTTTGGCACCATCATAGATTATAGGAAATTGTTCTAGCAAAATAAGCTAGTTATATTTAATTGATGTTGAAGAAGGTACTATATAGTTAAATGCATAATGTGTATTATATGTTATTTCAAATTTTGAAAATTGTATATAATTACATCATGATTACGCTTAGATCAATAAAAACGTTCTCCTTAAAATAACTAAATGAAGTTAGTTCTTTTTAATTCACAAATTTGTGTTTTTAGAAGAGAATTCCATGTTTAAAATTTTTGTATAGCTAATGTTATTGTTAATTTGGTAACCATTTCTTAAATTTAATTTAACAGTTGTTGTAATTGTTTTTTTTTATTTACTATGTTTCCGTTGTAATTTAACCATTTCTTAAATTTAATTTAACAGGAATGTTATTCAATATGTTTCCGTTGTAGTTTAAAGTGTGTCATATTTTAGTAATGATATAAATTGTAGCAATTACCAGCTCGCTATCAATCAATGCAGAACAAATATCCATTAGTCCTTTCCACATTGGCAATCTGTGAACATTCTAATAAGTTAGCGAATAATAAACAGTCAAGCCATGCATTCACATCTCAGATGAAGTCGACAGATTGGACGCTTACATATGGTATCTTACTATAATGACTCACTCATCTAACACAAACATATTGAATAATGATCTTTATTATCGAAAAGAAAAGAAAAGTGCAACGAATATACAATATGAGTGTGTAAGTGTATTACAATACACTTGGTAGATTTTCGCATTCCCAAAGGGCTGTAATGATCCGTCAATAAATTTGTTTAATAAGCTTTGTGTTAGTAATAATATGGAGTTAAACATTACATTACTATTATTTGATCATTTTTTAAATGTAAACATTGCTATAACTAATGAATTGTAAATGGAAACATTATTAAACACTATAGGAAACCGCGACTTGATCATAGAAACTGTAGCAAAATAGGAACCACATGTAGATCATAAAGTTTCCGCAACAAAATAGAAACTATATCATTGAGCTCTAGTTAATTCTAATTATTTAAATAAGGTTGTCGCAACAAAATAGAAACTATATCATCAATCTCTAGTTGATTCTAATTATTTAAATAAGGTTTCCGCAACAAAATAGAAAGTATATCATCGAGCTCTAGTTAATTCTAATTATTTAACTAAGGTTGGTATGAAAGTGACAGTGCACTTCAGCCCAACGAACCCATAATGTTACAAATGTGAATAAACTCACATAAATGAGTAGGGTAAATGGTAATATTGTAGCAGAAATAGGATTATGAGAAATAGCATAAAAAATAATAACAAACGGTTAAATTAGACATGTGCTTAATCATTAATTATTTGGCTTGCGTATAGAGAGTGCTGGTGTATCAATGCAACAAGCATCTTAATCTTGATTAGAATCAAGAGGGCCCATTAAAATTGATGTATACAGCATCTGATTATACTTATTTAATTTCTCGGGACGTGGATAGCGAGAGGATGCCAATGCATTATATATATATGTATGCATGTATGTATGTATGTATATACATATACATATACATATACATATACATATATAGATAGATAGATATATACACACACACACACACACACACACACACATATATATATATATATATAGATATATATATACACATATATATATATATATATATGTGTATATATATATCTATATATATATATATGTGTATATATATATCTATATATATATATATGTGTATATATATATCTATATATATATATATGTGTATATATATATCTATATATATATATATGTGTATATATATATCTATATATATATATATGTGTATATATATATCTATATATATATATATGTGTATATATATATCTATATATATATATATGTGTATATATATATCTATATATATATATATGTGTATATATATATCTATATATATATATATGTGTATATATATATCTATATATATATATATGTGTATATATATATCTATATATATATATATGTGTATATATATATCTATATATATATATATGTGTATATATATATCTATATATATATATATGTGTATATATATATCTATATATATATATATGTGTATATATATATCTATATATATATATATGTGTATATATATATCTATATATATATATATGTGTATATATATATCTATATATATATATATGTGTATATATATATCTATATATATATATATAGATATATATATACACACACACACACACACACACACACACATATATATATATATATATATATATATTAGATCAAGGCAGTTTCTATATGAATTCAACGCCATACAAACCCATAGTGAATAATCGTGTGGTTTATTATGTTCCAAAAATTAAATGCCTCATTGATTTTTGTCTAAACCATTCTGGAAACAATTCCCACAAATCTTCTTTATAATATTAAGATTGCATATTATTATAATATTAGTGTCTATATATATAGACATAGTATTCTTTTTAAATAAATTTGTAAGATGATTGAGTATTTCAAAAGTAAATTGACAATTTCAGTGGGAATTGATTGTCCAACGTACCATAATAAAAATTTGAACACGGTGGACATTCTTTGGAATAGAGTGAGGAACCCACTCATTCATAATCAAAATGTTTTTAATATGAATAATATATCATTATATGTTTGTCTAAGTGAATATATCAACATGCATTCATGTATAGTATTATAAATAATATATGTGTTGATATCCAACTTTGTCATAGGTATATAGGTAGTGATAATTGTATATATATACTTTTAAACATGGATATGGATAGAATGTTTCCAAAACAATATTTTATATATAGATATATAGATATATATATATATATACACTGTGGGGGCCTTAGGGGATAAGGGGTATGTGGTCAGGGAACAGTTCAGGGAAAAAAGCGTAAGGAGTAGCGAAGGACAGAAGAATCAGAGCTAAATTTTTTATGACATTGAAGGTTATATTTTTATTCTTTTAATGTTTTAAAGGTTAGAATTCTTACGCTCATAATGGTGATAGATGAAGTTGATTATAACTCGACCACTCCGGAAGAGCAAAGATCAATTTTTGTACAAGTGGCAAAACCTAAGCAAGCAGTACAGTCCAATCACACGACGGAGAAATTCAGGCACAACCCTTCAAACAAGGAGGGTGAAGACATAATGTCAACTAAAAATGGCGAAGACAAAAAATGTACAAGATCCAAAGCTAAAAAACATGCAGCAGAATTAATAGTTGGAAAGGATATTACATTACCAGAAGTACCTGAATACCTATAATTAGCTTTGGTTGGAATATTCTCCGACAAAACAGTGGATGAGGATGCGCTCTGAAGGTGGATGGAAGAAAACTGGAACCCCCATTTGTGGTAGCTACCAAAGTTTCATATTCTATCAAGAGGTTGGATTTTGTTTTGGGTTAAGATAGGGGCAAAGAGGCAGTTATTATTAAAGAAAAACTGGAAATGGGGACCCTCTAGGTTAATCCTTAAGAATTGGAGCGTAGAATTTGATGCAAACAGGGAGTCGCAGAATGTGCAGAAAATATGGGCTATTCTTCCAGGGCTTCCCATGATCTTCTGGCAAAAAGAGACAATAGAGGCTATAGGTGACAAAATTGGTAAATTTGTAGCTTTGGAAGAAGGTTGGGAACAGGAGGTGGACAGGAGGTGCACCAAAATTATCATTGAAGTAGACCTTTGCAACGAGATATATGAAGAAATTTATTTGGAGCTTCATGGGAGCCGGTGGAAACAGAAGATGGATTATTGGAAAATTCCCTTTCGATGCTTCACATGTAGACATTGTAGGGAACTTAGTGAAGGACTGCATAAACCTAGAGCAAAGGCCACAACAGTTCAAGAATCAAGAGGGGAAGAATACGCAAAACAAAGGAAGAAGCAAGAATCTGTCCAAAGGTGGTGGGCATAGAATCCCAAAGGAGGATAGCTTATCTGCGCTCCCTGGTAAGTCGGAACTCAGTCCTGGAAACCTTACTTCTGTCAATACTACAACCTTAATGAGAAATGAATAGTCTCCACTGAGTAAAATTGTTCCTCAAGATAAAAGAGAGGTGGTAACTCCTGTCAAGGAAACCACATCGAGCCCGTTGTAGGCTAAAACAATGGTCTTGCAAATAAGAATTAAGGAGATGAATTTGGTTAAGGAGTGTAAAGAAGCCTATAGCAGCAAGGGTAGTAAGAAGAAAAAGGTGGCACTCTCAAAAGAGAAAAGACCCACCATGACGGAAGATAGCTTAACTAAGACCCTTGGTAAGCTGGAAATCAGCACTAACAATCTCACAGATGTCAATAGTGCAACCCTAGTGTGCCACGAACGGTCTCCATTGAGGACAAATGGCTCATAAGATGAAAGAGAGGTCGTGAATCCTATCAAAGAGACCACGTCAAGGTCGATGCCGGAAAAATCAATTCGCATGCATACCGAAAATAAGAATATGGCACCGGTTAAAGAGTGTAAAGACACCTGTAGCAGCGAAGGTAGTAAAGGAAAAAAGGTGGTGTCACCTAAAGATCCCTCTTCATGGATTAAGCATAAAATATACAACACACGGTCAAAGGTGGCGACTAATAGAGACCAAGTGTCATCTAGAGGATTAGCTTCAGACAAGTTGGCCAAGGTCACATTGGGAAGGAGATCCCATATTGAAATATCTAAATATCAAGCTGAGGTGGATGTGAGGAATGGAAAACAAGCAATGATTAGTAGGGTCCTTAGAGCAGGGAAGGCCCAGGAAAGGGTTACCTGATGCTGATCCTATCATTCAATGTGAGGGGGTTGGGGAGCTCCCCCAAATTAAAAGCTCTAAAAAGAATGATCGTCAATCTAAAACCTACCATCATTTTTATCTAGGAAACAATGATGGAGGGAGAGAAAGCTAAGGAAATATTGGAGTCATGGCTGAAAGGGTGGAACTTCGGACATATCAGTTCGGAAGGACATTCTGGGGGTCTAATAACTGCCTGGAATCAAGAATATGAGGAGGTGCAAGTGGAAAAACACAGCACGGTGCTAAAAACATTTCTCAAGGAGAAAGCCACAGGGAATTCTTATGCTTTGTATAATGTATACGAACCCTGCCAAGATCGAAAAGGGTTTTAGGAAATTTTCTTCTCCTAAGGACTGCTGGAGCTAGATAATGTAATACTCGGTGGGGATCTAAATATAACCCTATCCAAAAAATAAAATTGGGTAGTCTCAGCCTACCATGATGTACTAAGCTCCTTCTTTGCGAAACCCTTTGAATCCAAGGAGCTTGTGGACCTTCAGTCGTTGAAACTAACCCCAACTTGGAGGAACAATAGAAGCGGGAATCATGCCATATCTAAAAGGTTATATAGATTCTTGCTTTCTGAAAATTTGGTTTCAGGGTCCTTAATTTTAAAACATGGGTTGAAGTAGGAGGTTTGTCATACCATCTCCTAGTTCTCCTCCAAATTCAAAACCCAGAAACAAAACCGACATCCCCGTTCAAATTTAACCCTGCTTGGTTATTAGAGGAATACTATTATAAGATGATAGGAGATACATGGAGGCTGCTGGAGGCAAACCCTAATATCACCTTCATGAAACAACTTTCAAAAAATTTACAAAAAGTTAAGAAGGTGACAAAACCCTAGGATAGGGTTTACACGGCCACTAAACAGAAACAACTTAAGGAAGTAGAAAACTCTTTAAAAGAGATTTATGAGAGAAACAACTCTATAATTTTTACAAAGGAAGAATTAAAGGAGGTAAGGGAAAAGGATTTAAAAAGAGAAGAAGTGTTGACTAGGGAGGAGGAGCTACTAAGGCTAAAAAACATAACTATATGGATAAAAGAAGGAGACAATACTAAAAAGTTTTTTCACAATTTCGCTAACCTTAGAAGGAATTAGAACACAATATCAACAATAAAGGACATGAATGGGGTAATGGTTAGCTCATTTAAAGAAAAAACAGAGGCGAAGGAGTGGTTTTTCAAAAACCTATTCAAGGAATCAGAAGGCTGTAATATATAAGAATTAGTGAAATTCATTAAGTTGTTTCCAAGGATTATAAGCGAAGAAATGAACAATACCCTAAAAGAAGAAACCACAGAGGAGGAGCTAGAGAAAATTGTGTACTCCTTTCATAAAGTTAAGAGCCCTGGTCTGGATGGGCTCACTATTGAATTCTTCCAAGGGTTTTATGACCTAGTAAAAGAGGACTTACTGAAGGCTGTAAAAGAGTCACAAAGGGTCAGGAAAGTCTTGGGAGCTCTGAATACGACATTCTTGGCTCTCATCCATAAGAAACAAAACCCTTCCTCCTTTGGACAATTCAAGCCAATCTCATGCTGCAACATGGTTTATAAAACTATCGCTAAGATTATAGCTCAAAGGCTGAAGCCAATTCTGAGCAATATCATAACAAAGGAACAGTTCGGATTCTTGTTCAATCGTCAAATTCATGATGCGGTATCCCTTGCACAGGAAGCAATTCATACCATTAAGAGGTCCAAAAACACAGCATTTGCCTTAAAGATGGACCTCTCCAAAGCCTATGATAGGGTTAACTGGACCTTTCTATGACTAGTAATGATTTAGATTGGGATGGATTTGGAGATAGTCAACTGGATAATGGGGTGCACTCAATAAGATTCCTTCACAGTACTGATCAATGGATATCCCTTAAATTTCTTCGGGGTAATAAGAGTTCTAAGAAAAGGGTGCCCACTTTCCCCTTCCTTTTTTTTATTAATAGCCGATGTCCTGAGTAGAATTATAAAACAAGCAAAAAGGGAAGGCTCTTACAAAGGAATAATGGTAACTAATTTAGAAGAACTATCTCACATTCTGTTTGTGGATGATGTGGTAATCATGGGAGAGGGTACCTAGGAGAACCTAAAGGAAGCAAAGCAGATTATGGACTTATACAAGAAAGCTACAGGAATGCATATTAATGTGGAAAAGTCCATTCTCTCTGAAAATTGTTTTCAAGAGGAAATAAGAGACATGCTTAGGAATGAATTTCCTTACATTATAAAACCAATGGATGAAGGTTTTAAATACCTAGGGTTTGTACTAAAGCCAAATGATTACTCCTTTAAAGACTGGATGTGGCTATACAAGAAAATTGAAGGTAGAATTGGGTGTTGGACATATAAATTCTTATCCAGGGGAGGAAGTCCTTCAAAGTATACCGATAGATTAGGACACAATTTCTTATATACCAAAAGGTATTTTACAGAAATTAAGGAAAAAGTTCTTCTCCTTCATATGGTCTCCAATCAGACATTCTGAAGGAATTCCTCTAGATAAATGGAAAGTGCTATCCAGTCTGAAGGATTTAGGAGGATGGGACATTAAAAACCCCTTTATTTTTTGTCAATCTTTGGCTACCAAAACATTATGGAGACTAATAAAGAACCTTGATTCCTTATGGGTAAAGGTATTAATATCCAAATATTGTCCAAATGGGTCTATATAATATTGTATAAGGAAACGAGAGAAATCCTTCAAGAATAGGTCTTTAGGTTGGAAAGAACTGGTTCTAGCATTCCCTCTAGTAGGGAATTGGTTAGCTTGCTTGGTCAAAAATGGAAGAGAAGTACAGATAGGAGAAGATCTGTGGTCAGGAGCAGGGGAGAGTTTTAAACTTTCAGAATGTCTAGTCTTAAAACTAAGAAGCCTAGGGATATTCACCCTAAATCAAGCTTGCTCTTTGTCTTTACAAAGGGAAACTCTTTGGAAAAACTCAGACGATCTAGGTCTAGAGGAAGGTCAAAAGGAGGAATGGGAGGAATATGTTTCACTGCTCAAATCTAGTTTTATTCATTTGGAGGAGGAGAAAGATGATAAATTGGTTTGGACCAAAAATTCTGCTAATGGGGATTTCACGGCCAAACTAGGCTACAAAACTTGGGCATGGGAGCAACACCAGGGAGAGAAGATGGATTGGTGGAAGCAATTATGGAAATTTGAAGGCCCCTTGAAGGCTAAATTAACCTTTTGGTTGACTCTCAATAACAAGCTCTTAACCTGGGATAACTTACAGAAAAGAGGATGGATTGGTCCAAATAGATGTGCACTGTGTAACTCAGATGAGGAAACAATCTCTCATTTGTTTAATTTCTGTTCTTATGCAAAATTGGTATGGAAGGCAGCGTGCATGGAATTAAAGTACCAAGGGACATCAAGGATCTCTCTGGAACAAAAAGTAAAATCTTGGTGGACAAAAAGATCGGTATGTCTTTACAGTGCCTTCCCATCCCTTTTCTCTTATGGAATTTCGTGGACTAGAAACACTGTCATTTTCAATAACAAAATGATCCCTCCTGAAGTAACATCATCTCTTGTGATACATTGGGTCAGGGAACATAGACCCCAAGAATAATAGCTAAAAATTAGAACGTTGGTTCCTCTAGAGATAAACAAAGACATTCCATGGGCATATTTTGATGTAGCAAGTCAAGGGGACCCTCCAATGGGAGGATCGGGAGGAGTGCTATACCTCTCTAATAATCATAAGATCCAAGCAAGGTTTTCTCCAGGAAATTGAACTAATAATAAGGTGGAACTTGCGGCATTACACTTGGTTCTAAATTTGGCCATAAACAACAATATATCTCAATTACAAGTTTTCAGGGATTCCAAAATGGTAGTTGATTGGGTGAATAGGAAGATCCAAATTAATGCACCTCATTTACAACAACTACTGAATGCTATCAGAAGGCTATTGGAATTCTTCATAGGATTCAATATTTCTCACATATATAGAGAGTTGAACATGGAAGCCGATGGACTATCCTAGCTCTGCTTCTGGACCTAGGTAAAATGGAGACAGAGGAAATCTCAGGAATCTGAACTCAAATACTTAAGTTTAAATTATTCCACTGAAGAATTAAAGTTAAACATGTGAGACCTATTATTTTTTGTAAATTTTTTAAAGACACGGCCTGGATATTACTTGTAATCTGGGATATTCTCAAGAAAATACATGAGAATGTTTTTTAAAGAAAGGATTCTGGTTATTCTATAATGGAAGTTCCTCAGGAACAATTTATTTTCACTCTTTATTTAGAGAGGCGGATATTTTCCTATTGGAAAAAATATATATTAAACAGTTCCAAAACTAATCTAATTATAAATTTAGGAACAATCAATAAGCAGTGGTATAATCACTTATTTAATTCAATATTACACAAATCTATTATTAATCATTGGATTTTGAATGGGTAATATAAATACCAAATGCTAAAACTTATTAACAAAAATGTTTATTTTGTCTCCAATGTCTTAAGCATGGACTTGCGAATGTGCCATAGTTATTCAATGTCAGCAAGCAAGCTCTTCATTAAGGAGTCCATTGAAACTTTGAAAGAATCATTGTAATACATTCATGTTTTTAGTAAGTAATTGTATCTAAATAGAAAAAATGGATGTGCTTAAAAATAAATAATCATTTTCTCATTAAATTTGAAGTGTTGAAGTTAGCTTACTTTCTTTCTATATACATATATATGAATGAAAGAAGCGGGTGAAGAAAAAAATGCATTTATTAAAGTTTGTATTAACCACTTTGTGTAGAAGAATTCATACTTGTGTTCATTTGACTTATATATTGATTAATCAAGGGAATTAAGATTACTTTTATATGAGCAATTAAGTTCATTTCATTAAGAATATTTTACAAATTTTGAACTACATAATCATGAAAATAAAGTAGTTATAATTAATAGGCAATTTAAAAATAAAAATAAAAATTTATAAATAAAATAGAAATATAAAATAAAAGTGAACCTCAAATTGGACAATAGAAGGTGAAAAATGTAAAGGAATAAAAATTATTTATTTTCCCAATGTATTGAACAGTCAATGCACTACCAATGAACAAATTACTATGAATGTTCTCGAAAACCCTTCATTTGCACATGTATAAGAAAAAAAATGGTTATTTTCAATACTACTCTTTTGTTTTAATTAATAAATCTTGTAATTGTGGATATGACATTACATTATCCTTTTTTTATATACAATTCTAAGTACAAGAATGATAATGTTAATCCACCGGTATACATAGATTTTAGGGTATACCCTAAAATTATAATAAAAAGAACACAAAAAAGAACCAAGGGGTTAGGTCAATGTGTTGTCACTATTGTTGTTAGGCATTTGGTTATTTCCATCCGAACAAACCCCTGGTTTGAATCCCCTGGGTGAGGTGTATTAGTATACCAATAATTACCCAAAATACCTAATAAATAGATCACAAATTATTAATCAACGGATTGAAGTAAAATGATTTTAAACTATCCCATTAACAAGTGATCAATTGCAACTTTTGTTACACATTTTCAAGTTGAATAATCAACAATTGGAAATATGAAATTCTTAAACCAACAAACTGAAAAATAACGAAAGTAATATGTGCTTTATCCAATCATTAACTCTTATTTTGTTGTTGGTGTTGCCAACATAAAAGAGAGGTAAAATTCAAATTTATACTAACAGCTTAAAAACAAATTGCTAATAAATGCATGAAATGATTTGTTATAGCTCAAAATGACACTTCTCTGCCTGTGACCACTTTCCCATGATCCCGTCGCATGTCGACATTTCCATGACAACACTTCATGAAAGTCATTGAAAGTCACTAAAAAGACACCCATATTGGAGGACCCATATCTTGAGTTTCGTAACTCTGTTTGACCTCATTTCTACACCGTTGGAAAGGTATTTCAGTTAGATAAAACTTTCCAGAAGACACCAAAGTCTGAAAATGCCCATAAATACCTTAAAAATGTGTTTTTTGTGTATTCGCGACTATCCTTATGTGCAACTCGCGACTCACTCGCGACTCTTGTGTTTTACAAGTCGCGAATGGATATATTCGCGAGTTTCTCTTCTGGAAACTCGCGGATCATTCGCGGGTTGTCCTCCTTCATAGTCGTGAATCTGTCTCTTAACATTAAAACATAAAAACACGTTTTTTGAGTTAGTTTGGGTAGTTATGCAACTGACTCCTTAAGTTGTAACTACTTTGACTTCGCCCCTATCTCTCCTTAGCATATAAATAGAGGTAGGGAGGTCCATGAAAGAGGACTTTGAATTTATGCATTGTTATGCTGGAGGAATCGGGACTCTCATTTCCCACACCTTTGCCCTTGAGGTCTTCCCCTTGTGTTGCAGAGCTTGGAGGCTGAGTTCTTTGGAGAAGAGAAGCAGCAGAACCAGATCAAGGTTTCGTGAGGTGCCAAACTTGAAGAGAAGGTATACTTGTACTTGTTTTCAAGATTAATAAAGATGTGATGTTCTTCTTCTTCCCAAATCATTGTTCAATGTGTGATTGAATCTCTATTTATTATCATATTATAATGTTATTCAGATCATTGTTTCATATTCATTTGACTATCATTGTCTTATATGTGGTCATAATGGCTTGAGGAAGGTATAACTTGTTTTGCGGGTCTCTTGGAGCGAGAGGAGCAAGAACAGGATTGAAGAGAAATCTTGGACCAGTCTTCAGTGAGTTAGGTGTGGACCTTTCTCATCTCTTATCTTACTTATATATGCTTGCTGAACTTTGTGCATCTCTCTTCCAACCCCAGTACGTTGATGGCCTCTTAAACCCTAGCCATAGGATACTTTCCTTTACAACAGAACTGGCGACTCCGCTGGGGAGAGCCTTGTCTGTTTGGGGTTTCTCTTGATTTATTTCAGTCTATTGCATTGTTTTAGGTCCTCCTTGCCACTTAGGAACACTTTATAAATCTGATAGCTCACTTCCCCTGCCTTCTTAAGGTGGTTTTTGACCTTTTTTGGAATTTTTCCACCCATTCGCGAGTTGCTCTTCTGAACAGTCGCGAATACTTTCTTGTATTCATGGGTTGCTGTACTGAACAGTCGCGAATCATTCATGGGTTGCACTTATAGACAGTCGCGAATGCCCCTTTAAACAGTTTTTTTTTCCTCTTTTGTGATTTTTCTTCTGTTTGAAGGTGTTTTGGGTAGGTCTTTTAGGGTCCTCTGCAGGTGCATGACTCTAGGGAGTTAGTGTCATCCTTTTTTCTTGTTCTCTATCTATGTGGTAAGCCTTTTTATAGCATTAGGGTTTGTTCTTTGCTCTTTCCCCCGCCTCCTTTGCTTGGTTTGATTTTTTGGCCTATGTTTCTGATCAGCCTCTGTCATTGATCTTTGTTTGATTTCAGAAGCTTGTTGGTGTTGGTTTCCTTCTTTTTGTGATGGTTAGCTTCACCATGCCAAAATAGTGACTTGTCTTTTATGCAAGCCTTTCTTCCAAGTAGGGTTTATGCTGACTTTAGTTCAGTCTAGAGTTTGTTTGGTGGTTGTACAGCAAAGTCCCTTTTGCTTTGTTCTTTTTATCTGCATGCTTTGCTTTGTAGGTAGTTTTTCTTTTGCATTTATAAAAGAAAATTAAAAAGAACCTATAGTTGTTTTTGTTGCTTGCCCCCCCACCTCTTTCTTTGGCTTGACCTTGTTGGACAAGGTACTGAGCATCCTTTGTTTGTAGGTTTAGATTGATACTTGGGACTTGTTGACCTTTGTTTATGTCAGTCTTTTTGCTCAGTCTCTTCATTCCAAAGTTGTTGGCTTGTTTTCCTTTGTGAGACTTCCTTTCAAGTGAGGTTGTTATCTAACTTTAGGGAGACCTAGGGTTTGTTTTTGGGGTGTAGAGTAGTTGTCTATTTGCTTTGCTTTCAGTATTTGCTTGCATTAGTTGATAGGCTGATTTTTCTTTTGCATTTATAAAAGAAAATTACAAAAACATATGTTTGCTTTATATGCATGTAGATTAGGTTTTTAGTCTAGATTGCATAGCATATCGTTGTTTTTGGAAAAATATAAAAAGAATTTTGTTCTTTTTGGCTTTCAAGTGTCTATTTGAAAATATAAAGAGAATAGTTTTTGCTTTCTGCAGTTCATTTCTCTTTGCTTAGTCATTGTGTTTCAATTTTGAGTCAAAACACCACGTCAGTTTCATGCCATTTATCCTCTGAGTAAGAAACAGCCCATAAAATAAACGATATAATTTTAAAAATTACTAGTAAGTTTTATTTTATAGGGTCATACACCAACTAGCTTAGGCTAGACTTGTGTGTTAGGGAGTTTCAACTCCCCACAAGTGTTAAATTTCAGACGTAGTTGGCCTATCACTAGGTAAATCCTTGACTTTATCACTGTATCTGGGAATCTCCTCTCAAACGGGAGTTAAGCACGAGGCCGCGTGGAGGCTTGGACAGAGGAGATAACCCTCCGAATCCTTGTCAAAGCGTAACTCAGGAATTTTGCGCATCTGGGGATTCTGTCCTAGACAGAGTTTCGGGCTCAGCTACCCTGCCCATGCGTACGAGTCCGGCTTGCGACTGTCCCCCCAGACTGTTGGTATTTCCAAGGTAGCCTTTAGTCTCTTGACATCTAGGGTTCATACACAGGTACACCAGAAGGTTATTTCTAGTTGACCTTGGACGGGCTTGGAAGGTAACCCTTGTGGAAAGTGCAGGAGGGTGGTGGGTGATTCCTCCGCTTGTGCCTGAGAACCACCTCAAGGACACCAAGTAACTGTCTATCAGCTTTCTTCTGGAAAGTACATCTTATACCTGTTTGTCTGTTTGGGCTTTAGGAACTTTTTAGTGAGTGCTGTGTGGTTTGTCTGTACTTAGTGGGCCTTTAGGTGTCTGCTTTGTAATTTTGGTTGACCATCAACCTCAGACTTTGTCTCTTGTTTTGAAACTATGGCTAGCACCCCTTTGAACACCAACCAAGAGATCCCCATGATGGGAGCTCCTTGTCCTATTCCTCTCACAGGGAATGTTGGTGTTCCCTTGATGGCCACCTTGAATCTTCCGGGATTCACCCTAGGGCTACCGTTGTGGTTATTTTCCACTCCAACTGTCCTGAATGCTCCTGATGCTTCTCAGGTAAGCACCTTATATCAAGGGCATCAAAACACTGTCTCCCTTTCACCTGTAGTTAGTTCTCCTCCTCCTTCTACCTCATGCGGTGAAAGTACTGATACTAGTAACCGACAGTCTAAAAGGAGTAAAAGAAGGAGGAATAGGAAGAAAGCACATAAGCAAGGGGGCACCCGTTCAACCTCTGCAAGTCAAGTTGAACCTCACCACCCAGCCTTGGTTGTTCAGGATGGGGGCACCCATCCAACCTCTGCAGGTCATGTTGGATCTAGTCACTCAACCTCTGGTGTTCACGTTGAGTGCACCCGTTCAACCTATGGTTTTCAAGTTGAACCATCCTATCCAAACTTTGTTGTTCATGTTGGAGCTATCCATCCAGCCTCTGGTGATCAAGCTGGTGGGATCCTTCCAACCTTTTCAGGTCATGTCGGATCCGGTCACTCATCCTCTAGTGTTCACGTTGAGTGCACTTGTTCAACCTCTGGTCTTCAAGTTGAACCTAACCATTCAACCTCTGTTGGTCACGTTAATGGTGCCCGTCCAACCTCTACAAGTCATGTTGGACCCAGTCTCTCAGCCTCTGCCAAGCACGCTGGGGGCAGTCTCTCAGCCTCTGTACTTCACGCTGGATACAATTCGTCAACCACTGCGAGTCATGTTGAAACTGTTGACAAGTCTACCCGTTCAAAACACAAGCTCAAGTTTCCTTGTAAGCTTTGTGAAGGAGACCACCTTACTTATAAATGCCCTTCTATTGTGGAGGTGCGAAGAGTTTGGATTCATGGTCATCCCATTTTTGAACATTATGGAGTCTCTCAACAACCAGCCTCTCCTAGTGAGGTTGGACCCAGTTACCCAGCCTATGTTGTTCACGCTGGGGGCAAACTCTCATCCTCTGCAGGTCATGTTGAGAGAAAACAGTCAGCCACTACTAGTCATGCTGATACCATTGATAAAAATGGTCGTTCGAAGCATCATATTAAGTTCCCTTGTGTGTTATGCAAGGGAGATCATCTTACTCATATGTGCCCTGCTATACCAGAGGTGCGAAGAGTGTGGTCCAAGACTCATGGATTCCATTCTTCTGAACACCCTATAGTTTCTCAACATCCTACTCAACCTTTGGTTGACCAAGTGGTCGAACAAATCTCATATTTGGTTGATCCCACTCTTCTTTCAGAGAGTGCTTCCTCATGTGATTGAACCAATGTCATCTTTGGTCAATCCCACTCTCCCTTCGGAGAGTGACTTTCACCAAGCGGTTGAATCAATCCCAGTATCGATCAATCCCACTCTTCCTTTGGAGAGTGAAGTGTCTACTAGTCACATTTTCTTCACTGCCAGTTCAGATCTTACTGAACAAGGGGGCACTGAACTTGCTTCAGATCAACCCCCACCAAGCCCTCGGATTGCTTCCTTTGATTGGGATAGCCTAGTTGAGCCGCGCCTTCCTTCCTATGCACCTTTCCAGATAAAGGTCAAAGTTGAACCTTACACGATTGCTCATTGTATTGTCGATGAAGGAGCCTCAGTTAGTATTTTGTCTGCTCGTGCTTGGCAAGGTATGGGATCTCCCAGCCTTGTGTTGACTGCTATTCAGTTACTGGCGTTTGATAGAAGAACTTGTTTAGCCTTGGGAATTCTTGCTCAAACACCTGTTACTTTGGATGGGAAGACCGTCTTAGTTGACTTCATGGTGATAGAAGACCCCTTGGATTTTAATATGCTCCTTGGACGCGATTATGTCTATGCCATGCAAGCTATGGTGTCAACATTCTTTCGTGTGATGTACTTTAATCATGGCGAAGAAATTGTCACTATAGATCAGTTGGATTTTCTTGATCCGTCTCCTGACCCAAT
>LPNX011002518.1:119985-158619 GCA_001517045.1 Pseudotsuga menziesii | reverse complement strand
TATATATAACCACATCCCTCTTTCCCTTCACCTCCTTGGATATTACCATGTCTTGGTAATGATGACCCTAAACCTTAGGTAGGATGCTTTGGAAAGTCAAGTGCCACGTGGATTGGTGTGAAGGGATCTACCAAGAGATTAGGAAACAAATGTTATTATGTGAATACCAATGATTTAAGTGTGGTGTTGGGTATCTAGTGTTCAAAATTTTCATCATCCAATCGAGTAAGTATTACATCTCAACATTGAAGTGTCCAATGTTTGCAATGGGTTTAAGGGATAGAATTTTTAATGGCTACATCCAACCGTAATTGCTATAAAAAACATTAGTTATACCAAGTTCTAGAATGTATACATACACTTCATCACTTTGCATGCACATACCTTAAAAACATGTGTTTATGGACCTTTCTAGTGTATGACAAACAATGCCAATCGTCACTAAATATGTCATGAAAGTGTAAAACATGCAAAATATTTAGAATCATTTGTAACCTCTCAAAGTTTTGAAGATCCAAATATTTACATTTGACATATCTACAATGGCCATTAGTCCCTATCATCAAGACTTTCCTTCAGAAATAAAAATCTTAACACGTCTTGAACCTTTGACCAACCCCAAAGGAAAAATATAAATATATAATAGATTATGAAATAACATACATTAATATGAGACTCGACATACATTTTTGACAATTTTTTGGTTGGATTTCACCACTGAGGTTGATGTTGTGGGTGGAACACCATAAGAACCTTGTAATGTTGTATTTAAGAGTGTATATGTGTCATAATATACATCATCAAGTTGCGGCAAGTCAAATAATATATATATCCTAACATACACTCTCTTTAAATGTTGCATTGAGAGTATTATATTGTTTTCCCTCGTGAAAACTAGCATCCATGATTTGCACAATGTGGGGAAAAGAAGTTTTGTTTTGTTGGTCAATATTATAAAGTTAAATCCTCATCTAGACCACCATCCCGCTTAGATGTAGAGCTTTTTTTTTTCAGAACTATAACTAGTATTTCCTCTTCCATGTCTAGAAGACAAGATGTAAACTAGTTTTTTTATCTAGATCACGTGGACAACATGGATTCTATGGTCACCGAAATTTTATATTATGTGATGATGCAGTTTCAAGATGAACATAAGAACAAAGAAGAGCTCATCAAGAGAGCTATAAATAGAGGTCAGAGCTTTTTACACCAAACAAGAAATGTAGGAGTTGGACAACAGGGTTATGAGGATTTAAGTTAAGATTGATAACCTCACCAAGTATCTCTCCCTTAATTCAAGATAGTCCAATGCATCTTATGGCATAGTAGAGGATACAATCAACATGGAAGGTGAATAGGTAGGGTACAAACCTATGCTCATTAAGGAGGTCAGAACTTTCATGAAGAATATGTCAAAACTTCACAGTATTGCACTTGCAACGGAAATGCATGCCGGTAAGAGATAACTTTGTAGATTTTCTTTGAAGATAAACATTATAACTAACATTTTTCATCCAACTAACCTACAAATGTTGAAGAATATTTATTTGGTTTGATCATATTTGCTATGTTGCGTCTCTAGATTTAATAATGAATATATATACATAAAAATATTATAATCACTAAATGATCCATGACTTGAGAAGTGTTGTGGCATATGCTTGAGCCGTCTATTTTATATGTTAAATGACCACCAAAACAACAAAACCAAATATATTAAGTACTGATTTATATTCAGTTGTTTTAGAGAATGCTAATTTGGCTTGAAAAACTTGAACTTTAAACCACTGTCAACAATGCTCTATACTCCACCAATTGAAAATGCCACACTGAAAATAATCCCAAGTATACCAAGACCCCAGTTCAAGTACCATCATGAGGTATATTTTTTTAGGCTTCTTGATACAAACCCACATAAAACAAGGGTATGAAAAAAATTCATTGGCAGAATCAAACCTCCCAATAGATCTGCAAGGTTGGAAAGAAAGGAAATTTCAACTGCAATGAAGAAAGAAATGAAGCCATATGTAATATGTAATATTATTTTATGTTGTAACAGAAATATATGTGATTGTTGGCATAGATTTCGTGCATTGATCTTATTTTCTCACATCTGATTTATCTTCTAATTACTATTGGGATGGTAGTGCGTTGCTATGATTTCTTCATAGATCTATTTATTCTCCATTTTCTATTTTGGTGATTCCATATTTAGCAGACTCATTTTGTTATTTAGATCTATCATCTGTTTGCAGTTGGAATGATCTAACCTCTTGATATGCAGTATCTACACTCTTGAATTTTCTATACAACATTTTGGTTTATACAAATCCAAAATTTTGATAGGCGTTTCATAATTTTTCAGAATAAGTTGTAGTGCTTAAGTTTTATGAGTGTATATACACTATCATCATATGAAATTTTAAAAATAGCTACATGGTCAAAAGTAAAAACTTAAAATCCTATAATTTGCTTACTACTCTACTCTCCACCACCTACTCATTGTTTCCATAATGTACCCATATCATTTTATTCTTAGTAGACTCACCATGAAAGCTTTATAGATTTATTGGTATCCTTACCCAACTATCAAAATTTGATACATGCTCTGTTTCTTGAATACAGACAATAATTTTATGGACAGAGAGAGACCACTTAAACAAACCACTAGTATTGTTGGTACAAAATATTCAACAAGTCATGAAATAACAAGAGTGAATGAACAAAGAAAAAATTATAAGGTTCACAAATGGGGTTGAGGTTCACTAGTGTGGGTGGTGACTTCTCAAGCCACCCACAAGGGTTTTCCCATGTGCTTAGCATCACCCCTCATGAATGGGTTCACCAATGTAAGCAAGTTGCATGGAGGTTCTTCACTCCTTGTTGGATGTTTGCCCCAATATAAGTGGGGCCATGGCAACTCTTCCATTCTAGCTTGTTGAAGCATCATTATCAATAATAAAAAAGAAACAAAAAATATATTTCAAGAGCACTGGCAACCTTTGTGCAACCGCAGTTCACTAACACTTTGCTTCTTTACAAGGGCTCATCCGTTGGCACTTGCTGTCAAAACCCCAAATTTTCACAAAAATGAAATTTTTTTAAGATAACATAAAATGTTGAATAAGCGGTTTACTAACAACTAATGGTTAGCGGAAAATGAAACAGTCCAACGATTAGTATTATATGATTTAATATAGCAACTTCTTTTTCGTAATATAAATAAGATTTACTTGCATACTATTTTCTTTTAGTTTACTAAAGAGTCTACTTAATGGCAAGTAGGTGGAATCTGACTTTGAATCCTGGGCTTACTTGGCATTTATGCTAATCCAGACAACTTGCTGGTTCTTACAGGTTCACAGGTACGATCGAACAAGTAAACGTTTTAAATTCATAAAGTAGCAAGAAGTGTTTCTGTTTGCAAAGTAATATGCTAGTAAAATAAGCTGATAATTTTCAAGCAACTTCAATGAGGTAAAGTAATTTATCTTTTCTAGTTTTTCTTGTAAGCAGAGTTCCGATATGCGGGTTCCTTTCTTTATTAAGCTTAGCGACACCAAAGATACTTACTATGAACTCTAAGCTCGTAATCTTTGTCTTATATTCATTTCTATGTTAATGTGCTTAACTTGCAATGTTATATTTATTCGTACTATTTGTTTTTATTCATGGAAGAGCTTCTATCAATACTAATAGTAAAGAGTCCCAATAGAATATACGTTTCGATTTTATTTTTAACTTACTAGTTATGGAAGTTATTAACCTATTACTGGTATGTAAAAACCGGTTGTTCACTAGCAACTTATCAACTTTCTTACTTACAGTAACGTCATACTGCATGTACTATTGTAACCACATACATTATCGTATTATTTACTAAAGTGCCAAACTGATCGTTATTTACAATCTATAGGGAATCTTACTGCCTGTAAATCTCCTTGATATTATAAGCTTGATTATTGTAAAAATAACTGCATCATTTCAAATGGAATACTGTTTTCCCTTACTTCCTAAGTCTAAGTCAATCAGTGTCGTTCCAAAGATTACAGACTTGAGCATGGTTATTTCACTGTAATTTATTATTACCATAATGCCTCTCTTATATTAAGTTAATGTCTATAGTAGCCATTATGGTAAATCTTTCTACTATGACCAAAATTCTACCCTATGCTAAGTACAGGTTATCTTAATCACAAAATATCTTGTCCAATATAAACAATTATGGTATTTTACTAGTATTGATAGGTCGAGAAGCAACTAGTGTCTATGAAAGTCTAAACCAAGTCAAACATTGTAAAAGTCATGTTTATACTCTTTTACTATGCTATTAAACTCCATATATTATAACCACCCAAGCTGTTGGTTTAAAAGTGATAAGTTTGGATTATAATACATGCATACTCAACATTCTTTTTCAAGTATAAAAATCTATTTGTAGTTAGAAAGATTCTAAGCATGATCGACTTCGAAATTTCCATAATATCAAGTGGTTATCATTTTTTTTACTAGGGTCAACGTTTAAGAAGTATTGTTTAATTTGGATGATTGAACTGCAGGTGGAATTTGGAATCGACCCTTGCATGGTTGGAAATATTTGAGGGCACGTGGTCACCTCTTGTCCATGCATTGGCGATATAAAACTTTTTCAACCCTAATCGCTATGTCATTCTCCCTCTGAAGTTCACGCTGGCCTTCGGGCTACTCTACATAGTTTCATGGTGGCCGTGAGGGTTCTTCATGTACAAGCTTGCTCCAAAACCTTGGTTTAAAGTTGCAGTAGTCTTTTGGGTTCAGTCTTGTTGCCAACCTTCTTAGCTGTGGGTTTTACTAGGAAAGATTTTACTGGTTTTGTATGCACTTGGCTCGTGGCATGTCCTTAGCTCCATCTTGCCTTTGTCGTGGCCTATCATTGCTGTGAGAAGCTAAGGCTTCATTGCTGCTGGTTGTGCTCCATCGACGTCATAGGGTTTGGAGATTTTGTTTGTGCAATTCCCAGTTGGTGATAGTCTCTATGCTAGACTATTTGATACTCTTTTATATAAAATGTTTGGCTTTTATGTCTAAAATAAAAGACTTACAATGAGTTATTTTTACAGTGAGGTTTACAATAAAAAAATGAGTTTTGTAATTAACGCATAGTATCGTTCCCTCTTTGCAGGAACTTGTGACAACTCTGGCAACCCATGACGAAGATAATGTTGGCTGGCTTCAAGGACTCGTGGCTCCAATCGAGTAAGCCCTGGGTTCAATGAATGAGTTCTTACCTTGCTTGTCACAAGGTTGTCGATGGTGAAACCCCGAGCTTGGGAGCTTGTCCAGTTTCTCCATTAGTTACATGGTTTTTTTTTTTTAAAGTTGTTGGTTCTAATTCGTTTACAAACTCTCACTACGTTGTTGAGTAGCCCCGGCCTTGAGCTGGGTGTTGTAATTAGTTAAAATTTCTAGCCTTACGACCTGTCAATGTAATATATTGGTTTTTAAGAAAGTTTTTCTTCAAGCTCAGTCTCGTTTTGCAATGATACTGTACATTGTGACTCTGTGTATGTTAGGGTTTTCCCTAATCGACTGTTAATGAAGAATAATACTGTCTAATATATTTTTTAAATAGATTATTATTATTATTTAAGACTGTAACCCAGTCATAGTGTGTAATTTAAAATATTTACTTATTTGCTCGGGAAATACAAGCTAGGGTTTTCCTGACTGAAACCCTTGTCTAAATAAAATTTTCAATTTATTTTTAAATAGGTTCTGCTACTTGTTAATTCGGTTAAATTAATATTACAGGTGTATTGTGATATTTTTAAATTGTAACTGTACATATATTTTCAAGAAGAACTGTAACCAGTCTATAGTAGTTGAAATGTTATTGTTATAATTATCCAGATAAATGGATTGTAGCTTAAATGCTTTATTTATAATGATTAAATAAATTTGGTTTAGGGTTTCGACCCTGTAGTTTTACCTTTACAGGTATAAGCCTATCTGATAATTATAAAACAGTTTTTAAATAGGTAAATATTTAGTTTTATAGTAGTTATTAATCATATTCTCATTGTTTTCATTTACTAAAATGACAGGTAGAATTTACTCAGAGTTCTTTGAAAAGATAAAGCTTAGACTCTGTAACTTAGCTTACTCTTTATAATTTAAGTACTTCTAATATAACTCTTTTTAGTTTATAGTAAATATTAGTCTTAGATTAGTTGATATTGTTAGATAATAAACTATATGATTAGTAGTTTATTTCTTTACTTAACTGAATGTAACATTGTAACTCTACTGTGATTTTTCTGCTGCATTTCATTCAATTACTAAATGAAAATAGACAAATATAAACCTACCATAATATTTTAACTTGAATAAAAATTAATCTACTGTATGTAAATGCACAATCTTATCTACTAAGATATTTTCTTATCATCTTAATCGTTCTACCTGTACTAGAGTATTTCTATTTCTTTTCCAATATATAGTTACATAAATGAGATTGTTAAAACAATAAACATAGATAACCAGATCACTGTTCTTTTTAATAATAACCTACATACTGAAATACATTACTCTGCTAACTACGAAATGCATAACCATATCTATTCTATTCAGTCTCTTAACAATTTCTTTCATCTACTATAAATATTCTATCTGTGCTGGAGTACGGTCTGGTCCTTCCAGGTGTGGAAAAACACAGACTAGAAATTATTTTCCATTCCAACACATTACTTTTCAAAATCATTTCTTCAATAATCTAAAAAGATTACTAACCTCTAACATTTTACAAATTGAATATTTAACATTCATATAACAGTCAGACTCAGATTTATCTATCTAACAAAGTAAAACAAAATAATGTAGAACCTGATTAGGATAGACGACAACAGCGTTAGGAGGCCGTTCCTCCCTACCAAACTCCTGGAGAGCGCTCAAACAACGCTTCCATAGGACCCCCGAGCCTGTTCCTGGACTTCTTGGCTGAGAACTAGTGGAGCATGCAAACCGTAGACTAGTTCAATAACTCAGTAAAACACCCTGCACTCAGCAGTAAGATCTTTCAGCTAAAAAGCTACACTAGATCGCTCAGTAGTTATCCCCTCAAACTCTTTCCACCATTCCCTTCCATTGAATTTCTCTGAAGTACATTCACCTGAATGATCACTTCTCTAGAATGAGCAACCTCAGCTCTCTTCAATGGCAATTTTTATAAAGATTGCCCGGGTCTTTTGGGTCAGTTGTCATTAATTGAGCCACCTGCTCTAATTCCACTTTCTTGGGGAATCATGACCCCAAATGTAGGGAGGTTGCCACCTGCAACAGTTGGAATAGGTCTGAGGATGCTGCCACATGTCAGTTTTCTCTCCACCCAGTCTCCTCCACCAATTTGACCAGTAAACACTCTTTTAACAGCTCTCCTAAGTTGTTTTCTCCTCCTTTATTTATTTATAATTAAAATATTCAAAATTACATTAAATATCCCTGACTCTGCTGAGTCATCAATTACAACTTAGCATAAAATTTAACATATTGTCCTCAAATAAAATCAAATAATATAACATTGTTTTTCCAAAATTGGGGCATGTGACACTTGCAGCAGCCTCCCTATGCTTCTCCTTTACTTTAAATAGTTTAATCATTATATCTGAGTGAGTGAGCTCCATAGAACACGTGAAATCTAGCATTAACCCAAGGAGGGAATGACTTATTGGTCCGGCTGGTATAACTTGCTTCAAAGCTGTCAAAGACTAGCATAGAATAAATTTGAAAGCTTCTAAGACAATTGAAGGCGACCAAAAGGAAAGTTGTTTCCAAAAGACCCATCGCAATATCCTGGTTGTGAAAGGCATACAAAGCATTCAAAATTCCTCCAGCAAACATCTACAATGAGATTCGAAGAATGGAGTTAGCATGTGGCCCCAAAGAGGCATTCTAAGTTTGTTGGTCTCAGTGCAATGGAAACTCAAGATAAAACCAGTTGTTCACAAATGAAATGAAATGATTTATCCTGCCTTGGAGATTCTTCTTAAACTTATTGCAACCAATTCTTTAGTGGATTCAATGTGTAATCAATGATGTTTAAAAATGACAGTTGATCTTATAGTAACCTCTGTTTAGGATCATCCATGAGCATCCTCATTTGGAAAAAAAGACTATACATGACAGCCTGACATGCTGAATAAAAGACTTCATGCACTCCTAGATTCATATCCTTCCAATCCCCATTATAATGAGGAAGGTATTTTAAGTATCAATTTACCAATCTCTTCATTGATGCAATAACTACATATAAAGGCGAGTGTTTTGCATGAAATAAATAACTAACTAGGTAAGCAATTGCAATCATCCTCGTACTCGGTGGGAGAGTGTATTATGGACTTGTGGTAAGCGACCCTTAGCGGGACAAGATTTTATATGCTCTAAAGTTAAGTCCATTAACACCTCCATCTTATTTGCACCCTCACTCAGACTCTGCATAGCAACAAATTTTGTCAATTGACCTTTGCCCCGCTACCAGGGCTCACAGGTCCTTCCTCATTTTATTCATCATCCATTTGAAATGTGTAGAACTTGCTTGAGTCTTCATGTAAAATATATTCCTTTCTAATTTAAATATAAAATTAAACACCCCTATCCCCCACTGCCATAAGTATTCTCCCATCAATTATATCTCTAACAACACTACTGCCCACNATATATATATATATATATATATATAAGGGAGTAAACTTTCTACCCGGCAATTTGCACCGATCGGACGACCAGCAATGCGTGATGTGAAAGCTCACGCGAGCCAAGTCGTCCGATCGATGCAAATGATCGGGTAGAAAGTTTACTCCATATATAAGCATTCCAATCCTTATGAATAATTCTATGTGGCATCCTCAAAAACTTATTGGTTGCAGTCTTAATGCAACAGTGGGCACAAGCTTTGCAATTTGTTATATTACTAAATATGCACAGTCTTTGTAATGCTAAATATTTTAAACCTTATAGCAAGGCTGGTAGTCATTTAAAGTCTACAACACGATGGACAGCTTTGTTGGACAACATCTTGTACCAACCGTTAATAAATTTCATTTAAGTCCGCATGTGTTTCCTGCACCACACATGGACACCAAGGACTCCACTACCATTTAGAATATCTCCACTTTCATAGTTTCCATGTCTTATAACGACCCTTCATTTTCATCGAGCATGGACATTGGTATTTCACCCTTAAGTACACCATCAATCATGCAATGTATGGATTCAGACTCCATGTATATCATTTCCACTCTGATAAAACCAACCATCCACTACTTTATAACAGAATTTTGAATTTCCTTCCATTCTTAGAGCAATGAAAGTTTCTTAAATCATGTGTATATCTCTACAAGTTATGATTTGTAAACAAGGAGGATAGGAAATTTGCAGACCTGTGTTGCCTAATTCTTTGGAGGTCAATAAATTTCCTTTCTTGCAAATTTATCCCCCCTTTGTTGAATTGTAGCAACAGTGTGATTGGGTAGCAACAAAATCATCACCAAGCATTCTATCCTTCCATAAATCTTAACGATTTGGAAAATTAAGTGGTCATGTTTCCTTTCTCATTCACCATTCATCTTTAGCTTTCTGTGGTTCGTGCCATTGCTACCCGTGAAGATATCCCTATACTGTTATTGCATATACTTTTGTTTTTGTTGAAGCATATATTATTTGCAATTGCAATGTTGCATTGTGGTTGGAAATGAGATGTCTATTGAGATTACATTTATTCTATTACATTTGCAGGTATGGATATTAGACAAACAATAAGGTGAAGTTAATTTTGGTCACAATAGATGAAGACCTGCAGGGTGCATATGTTAAGAGTGTAGGTTTCCTTACCCTTTTGGGAGTTTGTTAGTTTTAGTTCAAACTGTTTTTCCCTCTTCTAGCAACAAATTTCCATGAGATCTAATATGAAAATTAATAGTCTTAATGTAGTTAGAATTTGTGGATTTGTACCCAGAACTAAAGTTTGTGTGTTCGATGATACCGTGTTAATTTAACTAGCTGATCATATCACCATACTAATTTTTATGTTTAGGAAATTGAATTGATCACAAGGATTTAAAAAGTCTATTTATAGAGGAACTCTATTTATCAAAATAATGATCATGAGCAACTGTATAATTATTTTCCCAAAGAAATTGAAAGAGTAGATATATAAAGAATTATTTCGAATATCTATATTCCCCTTTGTCTCCATGTAAATCTCCTATTTTAAAGAAATCTAGTTGTAATTGATAACATATAAATATAATGCTTGATTTGGATAATGTTGTTGTTGAAGGAACCAATGGATATATGCATGCCCTGCCCATTTGGTTTTCTGTCTAATGAGTGTGTGTTAGGAAAGTAGTGTCCAACCTCATCCTAAGATAATACTCATTTATTTTGTCATTTCTATTCTAAGGATGGAGCTATGATTAAGGCACCCCTTTGAGGTGAGCCAGTTGAATCCTCGACATAGTATGATCACATGATTCCTAAGTTGATTGTTGACACTAGTTTGGCTTGAGTGCATATCCTTAGGCATAAATCAAGGCAAGGTTGTTGGGAGTGGGAGTGCTAATTTACAAATGTTGTATTACACCAATCACCAGTCTCCTAGTGGGCCTCTACCCCTGAAGTGGCAGAACCAACTTCCTATCCTTGTGATGTCATAGGTACATCCTGACCTTTTATTGATTGGCCCTCACCTATGCATGCCGCATCTAATATATCAAACAGATCAGCCAGGATAGGAAAGTCCTGCTCTGACAGTTTATGACATGTTCCCAAATCTCCATCCAAACCATTTGATTTGTTCCTACTATCAACCGTTTCAAGAGGCATTGTCTCAGAAATGTTGATGTCGGTATTGCATTCACCATTCTCTATGTCAAAAGTATGAAACATGGTACCCTTAGTAATATCAGATGAATCTCTAATGTCTAGACCTCCTTCCATGCCATCAAGATTCTGGGTTGTTTTACATTCTGCAAATTTAATAGTTTCCATAACTTCATCTAACTTTCCATTATAAGTACTGGTTCCCTCTAAATGACCTCACAAGTAGGAATTATCCACATTATTTTTCATGGAAGGTTGAACAGATCCATTACTTAAAACATGCTTGCTGAAAGCTTCAATATCTTTGAATAGAAGATTCCCAGAAAAGTTAGCTCTGTCCAGACAAATTCCATCAACTGTATAGCCCATGTCCTTTGTCATTGGAATGCCAAAATTACTAGAATTGTTACTGTCTTTGACTGTACCCTGACTTTCTCCAACTTTTTCATTTGATACTGGACTCGTATTCCTTATATAGTGTCTTAAAATCCTCTAGTGGACTAGATTCAAATTTGGCAAGGGAGTTTCTCACTCTAAGAGATGAATCTAAACGTCAAAGATGACGATCCCATTCATAGAATTCATAAAGAAGAAGATGCCTTATACTGTTTAGCTTCAAAATATCAGCAACAAGTCTTCTAACTTTCCAGTCACTTGTAATGGCCTCTTGCAACAAACCCTGTCTGAATTGATAGATTGCATCAAAAGAATGAACACGATGAAGAAATGATTCCTAAGCAATTTTTCTAAATAAATACGGAAATATTCATCCAGTAGACAATGTATTATAGCATAATGTCATGTTAGAGAACCTAGAGAACATTAAACACCCTTTTATACATCTATAATATCACCTCAAATTCAATTGTCTCTTTATGCAACATTCCTTCAAGCTCTGCAATTTGCCTCCTTGACTTAGGAACCTTAATACTAGAATAAAAGGACCTAGATATGGCAATTTTCTATCCTATCTGATGGAGCAAATTAAAAACCTCTCTAAACAACATTTCCACTTTGTCTGCTACGTGTTCACTAGCACCGAAATGAAAATTAGTTTGGATATGGCTACTATGCGATAGGTATGANGGAGCAAATTAAAAACCTCTCTAAACAACATTTCCACTTTGTCTGCTACGTGTTCACTAGCACCGAAATGAAAATTAGTTTGGATATGGCTACTATGCGATAGGGATGATAGGCATATAAATTAATTAGCAAACATCTACCAAAATGTGCAGTTTGTATCATAAAGTACCCATGCAGCCTAAGCCAATCTTGTTGATGTGGATGATGGAACTCTAATTTTGAAGGTGGAAAATGCACAGAAAGAACATTGATGGAGGAATATCAGAAACATGCAATCATACTGCCAAACCTGTCACCTTGAATTTGGGAGCAATGTGGGTCCAATAAATTAGTCTGGAACAGTCACTAACTATCATACACAATTATTGGTATTCCAGAAAAATCCAAGAGCTACATAAATTATGTAAGATATCACATGGTAAAATCAAAATATAACAGAAAAACTACTTACAAAATATAGAGCAGACAAATTCAGTGACATACCCATAAAAGAAAAGGTAGTCTCGATGTAATGAATGACCACAACTGGAAACTCTACTTGCTGCAGCATGATTAGAGAAACTAAGCTCTATGAATTATAAGAGGAACTGAAACTGTAACTTCCTATTAAGCAGCATGATATGAATCTAAAATTGTAACTTCCTATTAAGCTAGATTGGCTTGTCTACGGGGATTGATGGTTCAGCTGCTGCCTTCGGTGGTAGCTCGTGCGGGTGCTATTGGTGCCACTGGTGAGACTCCAATTGTGTTTTTTCACAATATAGATCTAAATCCATTACTACCAACTAGGAAATTTAAACTGCTGGGAGTACTACCTTTGCTTCTATGGGCTTATATGCTTAGAATGTTTCGTATATGGGTAAACCTCTTGCTTACTTTGTTGCTGTAATCGGGTAAACTCAATTGGATGGCTCTGCTACAGGTTATGTTGTTATGTTTTTTGGTTTTGTTACCATCTCTTCCTCTGTCACTTGTTCTGCTTGGGTCTCGGTCAATTGGATATGGGTAAACGCATTAAACTATTTCCTTTACTCCCACTTCTTATAGGTCTCGATATCGATCAATGGAACTGTCATATAGATCATATGCAGATGGATTAACTGAAACCATTGTAGCCAAAAATAAATATTATACTTTAATTGTTTAAGTATAACTACTAGGAACAAGGACATATGTTGGAACACTACTTAGTTTCTTATGGATTGGCTACCACATGCTTCCAAGTGTTGTATCCTTGCCCCGACAAAGGGACAACGAGTCAGAAGGATAAACCCCATGCATCATCAGGCATTACTACTCTTTGAGTTGCTTCTGGAACTCCATCTTTACGTGCACATTTTAAGCACCTATGCCACATCCTTATTTTTCCTTCACGTTCACTAGGTAATGTACACAATAATGGAAACTACCTCACTGATATTGTGAAACTACCTTGACGATGTGTATAGAAAAGAACATGTGTCTTTGAGGGTTCATTTCAGAAACGAAAACAAGAATTCTGCATGTTTTCGGTACTTTTTTACATCCAAGGAACCTTAAATCTAGAAGTTGGATATCTAGAAGGGGTTGCAAGAACGAAAGTTGGATATCTAGAAGGGGTTGCAGGAACCTTAAATCTCGACTAAGAAGATAGCCATTATAATGTATATCCTCCTCGACTGTGGACTGTTGACCCTTTGGACCATCTTCTTTGTAGCATCAACATCTTGATCTTTCTCATCTTCAAGATCAGGGCCTGGTATGTTATTTATTTTCCTCTAAGTAGTGGTCCAATCATCAATGTTCTTGGTCCTTTCCTCCTCAAAGTATCTCATGGCCTGCCATTTAGTATCAAAACCAGACTCATGCATTTAGTTTTGAAATTTCAATTTAGGGTCATAATGATACAAAATTTCTCTCTTGGACATGTCGTAGCCTTTCAGGTTCTCAGCTACTTTAAGAAAATATGGTTGGTTAATGTATCTAAATATTATAAATCCAAATGGTATAGAGATAGATTACTCTAATTTCTTTTTAGAAGCTTCACAGTGAATAGGTACAAACTATTTAGTTACCTCTATAAGTACAAATATATCAGACACACCAAGTTAGGTTATATGGATGGACAAGAAAGCCATACCTCAAACTTATTAATCCATGTTCATACATGAATCCATGCAGAGGGATGAGTGTATCAGTTTGCCATGTTAATGAGTTGTTCCATTTTTAATTGCTGGAGAAAACTATGTTGGCCATTTCTGTGCATAGCAGTGCTCTATACGCATACTTACTTTACCCTCTCATCTCATAAAAAATCTTTGTTCTTTCCCTATTTCCTGTTCTGATTTCAATTGAGCTTTGGGAAGAAAGGAACCCACAAAGGAGCCATGTCAGTAAGCTTTCCTTCCTATCCTAACTTATGTGTGTCAGAGAGGATGTTTTGTTAGAGATAATATAACACTAGAATATTTTCATTTAACTTCATATCATTTCATTTCAGTTTTCAGCGGTTTAATCCTCTACAAGGTCGGAATTTGAAATCATTCTTCCTCTTAAAATGGTTTGTTTTTCCTTTCTACTAATAATAAATGGCCAGGAAAAACGTTTTACTCATTGTTGTATATTGTGTTTTGGTTTTATTTCTACAATCAGTTAACTTTTGAAACCTTGGGATATGTTTTTTCCAATACTTTTCTCCATGCAATCAGCTAAGATTTGAAACTCCCTTAGAAAAGTTTTTTTTTCAATACAAAATGCATGGATTTTTAAAACCAGATGCCTACAACGCTAATACTATTCCTGTTTTCAGATCGTCGAGATGGAAGTGCACATGGACTGCAACAGATGCGAACGAAATATATGAAAGGCTTTGTCCAAGATCAAAGGTAATTATGTCATGTTAATTGTATGGAGAATCCAGTCGGATACAAGATCGATACTGGTGTGTTGAATGGAGAATACCACTGTTTTTTTTGTCTTTTTTCTATTATTGCATGATGTAAGAGGTTAGTGTATACCCGTCTCTTCTATTTTATGTAATATGTAAGCTGCTAGGTATCTTATAGCAACTATATTGGTCTGATTAATATAACCTCTTTCCCCAATTCTTAAAGGGTTCTAGCTCAATGGAAGAGCGCTTGCTTTACAAGCAGGAGGTTGAAGGTTCGATTCCTTCGGTCCCTAATGATATTGCAATATTTATATTTTAAATAAAATATATTTTATTATGATTTATTATGGCTATGAGGGGGGTTCTAAACTGACTTCATATGTCACTACAAGGGGGGTTCAAAANAAAGAGTTTTAGGGGGGGGGGGGGTTGAACCACCTCCATAGGTACCTACAAGAGGGATTTATAACCGCCCCCAAAGTTTTGTAATAAACACTTTTATGGGGGGTTTTGAACCGCCCCCATAGGTACGTACAAGGGGGGTTTATAACCACCCCCAAAGGTTTGTAAAGATTTTTTGGGGGGTTAGAACCACCTCCGTAGGTACCTATGAGGGGGGTTTATAACTGCCCCAAAATTTTTGTAATAAAGACTTTTACGGGGGCGTTTAATCGCCCCTATAGGTAATTACGAGGGGGGTTTGTAACTGCCCCCAAAGGTTTGTAAAAAGAACTTTTTGTTTTTTGTTTTTTTGGTAGGGGGGGAGGGGGGTTGTTGGAACCACCCCCATAGGTGTCTATGAGAGGGGTTTAGAACCACCCTTAAAAGTCAATTTTTTTTTATTTTTTTTTGGGGGGGGCGGGGGGGCGTGGGGTTAGAATCGCCCCCAAAAGTTAGTTTTAAGGGCAGTTGCGATCTCTTCCAGAATTGCCCATAAAAGTCAAAACTTTTAGCGTCGGTGCTATTAGGGGTGGTTTTGTAAAGACCGCCCCCAAAAGTGACTTTTGGAGGCGGAATACAACCACCCCTAAAAGTCAAATTTGTTGTAGTGCGAGATGGATAAAGCTATTAAGTCTCCTATAGAGACTGATCACCTCTAAAGTGAATTACTTTAACTCATTACTATATGGTTTAGGGTAATATATATGATCACCAGTACGTGTGACAATTATTTTGAGTATCATATGATGAGATGGATAAATAATAAATACACATGTGGACCGTGCAGTAAATGATAAATGACAAAGAGATAAACAGAGAGAGAGAGAGAGAGAGAGAGAGAGAGAGAGAGAGAATTTGAATTTCCTTAAGATAGTTAAGTATGTTGCAATTGTAAATATTCAATTAAATAGGAATGCCTCAGTCAATGCCTAAGTTAAAGCTTAGGTGTTTCAGTTAATTAAAAGAAACTTACAGTGGTCCATGCAAATGTTTTGCATGGATGACACTAAGGGTGAAGCACTGATGACACTTAAGATAATCTGTTAACTAAGTGATCAACATTCATTTAACTAACAAGATCCATGAAAATTAGTTAATAATAGTAAATAAGTGATTTGCATGGATGTCACTAAAGGTGAAGCACAATAACTTTCAGTTAGATCCCTAACTTAGTGGGCATGCATTCAATTGAAGATTGAGATCAATTCAATTCAGTTAAAGAACCTGATTTAAGGAAGGATGCATATCTTGTGCATGGAGTGGAATCCTAGGTGATAATTTGGAACCCTTGAAGGAGAATTCAAAATTGAAGTGTATGTGTTCACTAGTGTTAGGAAAACATTGCATGGCATGAGTTTTAACTTGTTATTAAAGTGTCGGGGACTTGGAAAGTTCATTACAGATTTTTTGTGGATCTCTCTTATCTAATGTTGAGGTGTACTCTCTTATCGGGAAATCTGCTAATGCGTTGAAACCATTCTCTGCAAGTCTATCTATTATACTCAAAGAATTGTTGGGTTTTTCATCCTCTGTATTTGGAGGGTTTTCCTAGGGTACATCTTGTCTCATATGGTGGGTACTGCAATATTTAAGCATTTGACTTTGATATTGAATATGTGAAGGGGAAAAATAATGTGGTATTCGATGCCTTATCTAGAAGATCTTCTATTTCTCTCATGGATGTAGCAGAAAATTGGAAAGCCACATTAGAAGTAGAGTATGCCAAAGATAAATTTTCTTGTGAACTTTTCAATGGGAATAACAATGATTATAGGTATAAGGTATTGGAATGAATCATATAATACAAAGGTAGAATCTATTTGGTCCCTAATTCAAGTTTGAAGGAGGAAATTGAAAAAAAAAATTCATGATTCTCCTCTAGCAAGTTACCCCGGTTTCTTCAAAACGTGTTCAAAACATACCAAATGTTTAGGGTAATATTTGCATGGAAAGGGTTGAAGGATGATGTTCTGAAGTAAATTAATGAATTCCCCACATATCATCAAAATAAAATGGAGCACACTCATCTAGCTGGTCTCTTACATCCCTTTCCAATTCCAACACAAAAATGGAGAGCATTTCCATGGACTTCATCACTAGTTTGCCCGAAGTATTTGGTAAGGATTGCATATTTGTGGTGGTGGATAGACTCACTAAATTTTATCATTTGTTTGTTGTTACTACCACTTTCACTGTTACACAAGTGGTTGAAATATTTTTTAAAGAAGTTTTCAGATTGCATGGGCTTCCTAAGAGCATTGTTAGTGGCAGAGATAGAAGATTTTTTAGTGCATTTTGGCAAGAACTATTCAAAATGGTGGGGAAAATTTGACATCTAGAGAAAACTATCACCCCCAAACTGATGGCCAAACAAAGAGGGTGAATCAATGGTTGGAAGGATACTTGAGGAATTGTGTTAGTGGGAAACATAAAGCATGGATAAAATGGTTTCATTTGAGTGAGTTTTGTTACAATACTACTTCCATATGTCCATTGGCATGTATCATTTTAAAGCATTGTATAGTTATGATGCATCCACTTTTATTGACCACATTTTTGGTGATAGTAGAGCTCCAAAGGCCAAGGATTGGATTGAATAAATTCAAGATATTTTGAAGGTTTTGAGAGATAACTTGCAGGTTGCTCAAAATCAGCAGAAACAACATGCAAACCAGCATAGAATGGAGAGACAATTCCAAGTGAATGACTTGGTGTATTTGAGGTTGAATCCCTACAAACAAACCACCATAAAAGGTAAAGGTTCATAAAAGCTCAAACCAATATTTTATGGTCCTTACAAAGTGATTCGAAAAGTTGGAGAAGTGTCCTATCAATTGGAGCTTCGCATGGGAAGAAAAATTCATAATGTGTTTCATGTTTCTTATCTAAAGAAGGTTATAGGGCATCGCATTTCAGTTTCAGATACTTTACCACCTTTGGATGATGAAGGACAACTTGTTCTCATTCCAAGCAAAATATTGAGAACAAGGGAGAGAAGGCTACGAAGCAGAACAATAAAAGAATATTTGGTACAATGGAAGGATTTTCCTAGTGAGGAGGCCACTTGGGAAGATGAACAAATTTTGTAGAATCCAAACTTGGAATTTCTTGAGTAAAAGCAATATTGGGTGGGGAGGATTGTCATGTCCCCATTCCAATAGGTCTACTAGTTGACAATGTTCACCCACCTACTAGTTCCCTAGGTTGGGAGAGGAGTAATTAAATATTGAAATAAGGGAGCTATGGGACCCAAGAGAAACTTAGTTTATAATTTATGCATTAAATTGGGTCATAAAAATAATAAATATGGATAAAATAAAGTGGCATTGCTTCATAAGGACATTTGGAGGTCCATGGGGCCTTGGGTGGCTAGATGCTTCCTTACACATGTCATGACTTAACCCCAAATTCAAAATTATGAGTGATGTAATTTTCTTGGAAGGTGAATAGGTATCAAATGAAATATCATGAGCCCAAGGATTCGAATGGGTGAGTAGGAGTAACTCCCCATAGAAGAGGAAGAGTCTAGGAAGAAACTAGGTGCCATGTGGAGCTAGATTCCCTCCACTTTATGACAACAATGATGGAAGATTATATGACAAGTCAGACTTGATTGCAGACCTGATTGCTGGAATATAACAAATCTAGCATGACAGGGATAAAATAGCCACCAAGAGGTCTAATTTGGGAGTTATAGGCAACCATTCAAATCTGGTGGAATATGAAGGGTGGAGGAGAAGGCCAAGTGACATGGAGGTTACTAAACATCAAGGATGAGGTGGAGGAAGAACATGGGAATTGAAATGGATTTTGATCATTTGTGAATTTTCCTTTGGCATTTGGAGAGCAATTGCTTGCCCTTTGCACGATGAGTGCAAACTTACCCTGCCAGTGAGCCAATTTTGAGAGAGTGTGATTCTCATCCAACTTGGCCATGGGAGAGGCCATTTATACCTCTCATTTGGAGCTTCAAATATTTTTTTATTGCAAATAGGAGGCTTCTATGTTTGTGACCCGTCTTTCCTCCCATTCTCTTAATTTCCACTTCCATATTTCCATGTTTTTCTAAGAAGGTGCACTAGTGTGAATGGTGGGTGCGCCCCATTGAGTTTAGTTGATGCCAAAGCTCTGATGCATGATGTATGTCTCTGTAATATCATGTCCACATTTCAAAGCTTTCTTGTGACTAGTTTCCATGTGATGATTTTCCCTTTCAATGGAGATTGTGTATATGATGTATATTGTGACTTGGGTCAATGTTATATCCTGTTAGTGAGCTATTGAAATGATTTAAACAGACTAGGAGTTGGAGGTTTGAATAGGAGTTGGAGATCCTTTTCTACCCATACCTTAGGGGGAATTGCATCATAAATTGCTAGTATTTTTTCCCTTTTTTCCATCATGCCTAGTTCGAGCTGCAGATGTCTATGACTTGTCATAAAGATATAAGAGAGTCACTTTAAGAGTCCTAATACTCCCCACATCAGTCCCTACCAAATTCAAGACCCTCTTGAACCATTTGAATCCCCTGGGTCAAAACTAGTCAAGACAATTTTTCCAAAAGTTTGCCTTTTTGGGGAATTTTTGAATTGGGACATTACAGTTAGTTATGTTGATTTTATTTGTTAGCTTAGGGTTATCTTAGGTTTCTTTTAATTGTGTAAGTTGTTCATAATTGTTGTTTCCAATAGAGTTTTCTCCAGCAATTAAAACTGAAATAGCTCATTAACATGGAAAACAAATACACTCATCCCTCTGCATGGATTCATGTGGAACGATTCTCGATTTTTATTTTTCCACTGTATCAACGATCGTAATAAAAATGTTCGAGTTAAAGAGAAAGTTAGGATTTCGAGAATTGATGTACATCATGACATGTAATGCTTGTGATATGGCATAATTTACTATCCCTTAATAGCTAATATAGGTAAAACTCGACAAGGTGCAATAAAAGATGGCAAAGAGAAACTATCAATAAAACCCTTACTGCAACTTATGGAGGGAAAATAGGAGCAACTCTCATACATGTAAAGCATTATATCTTATTTTAGAAATCGAGTTAATGGATTAATTTAAAGCAGTTGGCATTTTATTAGGAACTGATAATTATCATTGAATCCACCTTTAGGTTTGTTTCATTCTTTTAGTTTTTTCATGATTACAAATTGTGTTTCTCTTTTATTAATGGTTTATTTTGTTGGTTATTGAATTCATCAATGATTGCAGACATGGAAAATATATTATTACAATTTAGCCACAAAATCGAAGACTTGGCATGATCCAAGAGAAACAAATTGAACATATTTGCAATATTGTTTTGTTTCCTCAAGAAAGGGAAATTATAGGTAAGTAATTAGCAGGTATATGTTTTTAGGCATGCATCATCCACGCCTGGGTGTTTATTGGGAAAATAAGGGGGCAACAAAGGTTGGGAATGGACCAACAAAACTTTAAATACTTGGGCTTCAAGAACAACAACTTCAATTTCTTTATTCATTATTCCACAGCGGTAGTTTTTGAGGAGGAAATCTGCGGTGGTATTTTTTTTGTTTTCTCGACAGTTTCAGACCCTGAAGCAGGTCTATCGTCAAGAGAAGCTTCGTGGAAGTCTTCATGGATGTAAGCTCATCATTTGTTTTTATTAATATTTGGTTATTATGATGCTTAGGTTTTTGTCGTAGGGTTGTCGGTTTGAGATTTTTTAATGTTTTTTAATTTCCTTAATGTTTCTAATTTATTAATTTTTATTTTACTAATTTTTAATTTATTATTATTAATATTGGTATTGTTATCTGATTTAATGTTCTTTTAAATTAATTGTGTTTAATGTTTATTAATTTTAGAATTAATGTGTTTATTATAGTTTAATGTTTAAGTTAATTTTGTTTTTAATATAATTATTATTTAGGTTAAAGTTTGAGTTATAGTATTTTAATTTTTAGTTTATTAATTGAGCTTTTTATTAATTTTAGAATAAGTATGTTAATATTTTTATTGTAGTTTAATGTTTAGGTTAATGTAGTGTTTAGGTTAAAAACTCTAAAAAAGACCATTAGTTTAATGTTTTTATTAACTAATGATCTTGTTTAGAGTTTTTAACCTAAACACTACAATAACCTAAACATTAAACTACAATAAAAATATTAACATACTTATTCTAAAATTAATAAAAAGCTTAATTAATAAACTAAAAATTAAAATACTTTAACTCAAACTTTAACCTAAACAATAACTATATTAAAAACAAAATTTAAATACTTTAACTCAACATTAACCTAATGAATAACTATATTAAAAACAAAATAAACCTAAACATTAAACTATAATAAAGACATTAATTCTGAAATTAATAAACATTAAACACAATTAATTAAAAAGAACATTAAACAAATAACAATACTAACATTAATAATAATAAATTAGAAACATTAAAGAAATTAAAAAACATAAAAAAATCTCAAACCGACAACCCTATGACAAAACCCTAAACATCATAATAACCAAATATTAATAAAAACAAAATGATAAGCTTACATCCGTGAAGATTCTCCTGACGATAGACTTGCTTCACAGTCTGAAACTGTCTAGAAAACAAAAACTACCACCGCAGATTCCCTCCTAGAAAACAACTTCAATTCTTGATCATTCCACTAATGCCATATATTCCAAATTTCAATGCGTTACCAAATGCCATGTACAATAACAATATTATAACTGATGAAACTAAACAATAACAATGTACAAGAAAATAAAAGTGTTACACAGTCCACTTTACATTCATGGCCCACAAAGCAGTTCATGGTTCCAACCCGGGCTCAGAAAAGGTGGAAACACAGTCCACGACCCACAAAGCAATTCATGGTTCCATTCCATAGTTTAGTCACATCCTAACCACAGTTTAGCCCATAGTTCAGGATAGCCCAACAGTCCAAGTTATACCACATTCCAAGTTTAATCAACAGTCCATCCCATAGCTAAGCCTCACAACTCATCTTTAGGGCACACAGATCAACATTAGGGTTCACTTCACAGTTTAAGAAAAAACCCAAACATCATATATATCTGAATAATTACAGTGTAATGAAACCATAGCATCCAAGAAGCCCTAGCATAGCCGCCAAACATAAAGAGATCAGAGTTGGAAATATCTTAAAGGATAATTGAATAATGACAAATACAAGGACAAAGGTAATCAACAAGGTGCTCTCTCTCAGGGTATATAGTCCACATGTTCCATACAATAATTGTTTTCATCATCACCATATAGGAATGTCCTACCTGGATGAAGTGATCCTTCGGCCTCCTACTGCTCCTGAAGGTTAAATGTTGGCCATATCATCGAGGGGTGTCCAGTCCCTTGAGAAACAACATGACTAAACCATATAGGAGAGGAGGTCATCACACTTCATCATCTTGGTCTACTGACCAAGATCCATAAAAACAATATAATATAATAACAATACTAAGTAACAACTTGTCTTACAAATATATTTTAAACTAAGACTAAGAATTTAATTTCAAAGTAAAAACAAGCATCGATTTTTCTGTGCAATACTTACTAAACCAAGAAGCATGCATTTGATACATGTGTGATATTTTGGGTAACTACTATTTTGGGGCATGAATGAAGTGAGAATATTTTGTGATGTTCAGTTTAGTTCAACATTATCACACAACTTCATTGCATGCAACAATTGTAATGACCAGTCAAATAGAGAGTGTACTATGTGCATAGGTGAAATATATAAGTGCAATTAACAATGCATTCTTCCAGTTGTTCAATGATAAGGAAACGACCAAGTCTCATAACACCTAAAACATTGTCATACAAACATGGAGGATCATCAATCTAACAAGCCAATGTTATGAAACAAATATAATATCAGTCCCTTAAATCATCATGCAATCACTAGCTCCAAACTTTTGTTGCAAGCATCATTAACCATTTGGAACGAAGTATGAACATCAGTACAATCAAAATATCAGTCATGTATTAACGTTCATGATGGCATTCAATTATTGATTACATGTGCATTTAGTTGAACCAATTTCATGTTTTCAATAGCTAAAAAGGTTGAAGTAGATGTATTTACTTGTAGGCTATGTGTATGTAACTGAATATGCAAAACAGTCCAGATGTATCAGTCCTCCATTTAGTGTCAAACAATATGTGACCTTCTAACAACTGTATTGTTTTTTGTGAAGGGATCAAAGGTATGGCCCATGGAGACAAGAGTTGGTTCTTAAGTAAAGAGGGCTACCACTGTAAGAGAAACCCTAAGGTATGGGTAAATGCCACACAGTGTAATAAAGGGATTTGCACTAGACTGAGAGGAGGGTAAAGGACTGTCACCAATAGGACCGAGTCTGTAATAGCCTAATGGAAGAGTCCCAAGGATGTAGTGTTGAAGGGAAGGAATGGGGTATATGAAGGCTTGTACAACAACTCAGGGGAAGGGTAAAGGTTGTTGTTATAGTAGCAACAGACCTGAGTTATTGAACAACCCAAGGGATGCCTCAAAGGAAAATTCAAGGGTGAAACTAGGGAGAATGAGAGGGATAGGGCAAGTTGGAAAGGCAGACTGGGGGCTAATTAACATGGAAAACAGATACACTCATCCCTCTGCATGGATTCATGTGGAACAATTATCAATTGTATTTTTCCTCAATAGACCTAGATATGCCTACACAATTGAATATACAAAACAATACAAGTTTTTAATGTACATTGAAAAAAATAAAATATTAGGTTTGTGATTCAACTAGTTACAAGACTCAAGTATTCTCCTCTTCGACTCCATTGTTATAAATAATTTAAATCTTACTTATTCTCATTGGGTCCTAGGTAGGGAAACTAACAATCAAGCGGTATTGTATGCTTTATACATAGGACTAGAAATGATCTACAAACTTCAGTTCCCAAAATCTTCATTATAGGTGAGTCTCTCATCATCATTAAACATGTAATAAAGTAATTTATCGAAGAGGGATCCATCTTATTTAGAAATTATGAAATGATCTTATGGTGTCTCAACCACATCAAAGAAACTCATCTCCTTCATGTTCAAAGGTGTAATAGTTCCATTGCAAATCATCTTGCCAATGAAGCCATGAAGTTGAACAAAGGGTTCATTATACAAAATGGAGACCACCCTAAATAGAGGTGGCTACTCTAGAACTATATTAATGGAAGGTGTTAGAAACTATAATCTTAATCCAACAAACTCATAATCACTGAAATTGGTGGCATGGTGCTCAACTGGCCATTCATCCTGTGTGTGAATTGTCACCTGAGTTAATGCCAAGAGTGGGAGCCTAAGCACTTGCTTGTGCTTTAGGCTCTTCTATAGTAGATCTCTAGTGATGGTGGGATTATTTTCGTGGACATTTGTAGGAATGTGGATGGTTGGGACACATAGACAAGTCAAAGCATCATTGATAGTGTTGGTTGTTACTCAACATAACATCTCTAGGTGGCGAATTCCGATAAGGACCCTCAACTTTTTTCTGTTCTTTTTCATCATCATAAGAGCAAGCATGTTGTGAGGGTATCTTGGTGGTCACCTTGTCTAGTAATTTTTCTTGTGGTTTTTATCAATGGGAAAACAAAGGTATTTCCTATGGGAGGGGGACTATTTTCTATATAGGAATTCTCAGTTTGTGGGTATGGGTAGTCACTCGAATTGGGATTCTTATAGAGGAGAAGGCTTACATGAAATAAGGGAGATTAAAATAATGAAGAGACATATGACTTCAGTTGACCGCCAATAGGATCAAGGTTGTAACAACCTTATGGAAGAGTCCCAAGCATGTAATGTTGAAGGGAAGGAAGGGAAATCCTACTAGAATCATGTAGGGTGATCAAGGGGGTAGAAACAGGTTGCTACAAAAACTCGAGGGAAGGGTAAAGGTTGTTGCTACAGCAGCAGACCTGAGTTACTAGACAACTGAAGGGTTGCCTCAAAGACAAATTCGAGGGTGAAACTAGGGAGAATGAGAGGGATAGGGCGATATGGAAAGGCGAATCGAGGGCAAATTAACATGGAAAATAGATACACTCATACCTTTGCATGGATTCATGGGGAACAATTCTCATTTTTTTTATTTTCCCTCAGTATCAGCGATTGTAATAAATTGTTCGAGTTAAAGATAAAGTTGGAATTTGGATAATAAACATTGGTGTAATAAACTCGACAAGGTGTAATAAACGTTGGCAAAGCGAAACTATCAATAAAACCTTGACTGCAATTTATGGAGGGCATATAAGAGAAACTCTCATACATGCAAAGCATTATATCTTATGCTAGAAATCGATTTAATGGATTAACAGAAAGTAGTTGACATTTTATTGGCATTTTGTTAGGCACTAAACTTACCGAAGACATATATGCAGGACTCTTCTACCTCCTCTGCACTCATGGCTTATGGATCTTTGTGCGTCCACTGTCTCCTCTACGCACGAGGGTATCCTTTATAGACTAATCCCCTTTGTCAATTGTGGGCACCAGTCACAGTCTCCTCTGTAGAGCTGAGGGATTATGGGCGAGCGTGGGGTTTGCTTTGGGTTGTTTTGTTGATTATGGGAACAAGGTTAATGTTTTATGTTTTTTTTCAACTGTTTTATGTTTTATGGTTTGTTTTTTATTTGTATTATGTTTTGTTTTTTAGTTGTTTTCTGTTTTTTATTTTGTATTATGTTTTGATTTTGATTTTATTTTATATTTTTTAATTGTTTTATATTTTTTTTTGTGTTTTATGTTTTTTTTATATATCCTCTAGTATTTTTTTATTATGTTTTTTTTTTAAATTATGTTTTATGTTTTTGATATATCATCTAGTATCGACAAAGATGATGCCGATGATGATGATGATGATGATGATGATGACGTTGATGGAAAAGATGATGACGATGATGATGATGACGACGATGACGATGATGATGATAACGATGACAATGATGATGATGATGATGATGACGATGGTGATGATGATGTTGATGATGATGGTGCTAGCCATGATAACGATGATTATGATGATACCATTAATGATGACGATGATTATCATACCATTGATGATCATAAAGATGAAGATTATGATGATTGTGATTATTCTAATGAGGATGAACATAATGATGAGGAGGAGGAGGAGGATGGCGATGATGATGATGATGATAGAATTGATCATGGTGTCGATGATGTTGATGAGGATGAACATCATGATAATGATGAGGATGATGGCGATGTCAATAATGATGATGGTGATGATGACGATGATGATGGTGATGATGATGGCAATGGCGATGATGATGATGATGTTAATGATGATGATGATGAGGATGATGATTATGATACTATTGATGATCATAAATATGAATATGTTTATGATTGCAATTATTCTAATGATGATGAGGATGATGATGATGATGATGATAACATTGATGACAATGATGAGGATGAGGATGAACATCATGATTGACAACGATGATGATGAGGATGATGGCGATGTCGATGGTGATGATGAGGATGATGGTGATGAAGATGGTGATGATGATGATGATGACAGTGATGATGATGGCGATGATGATGATGATGATGCTAATGATGATGACGATGAGGAGGATGAGGACGATGATTATAATGATGAGGATGAGGATGAAGATGATCGATGAGGAGGATGAGGAGGATGGTGATGATGATGGTGATGATGATTCTAATGATGATGACGATGAGGATGATGAGGATGATGATTATAATGATGAGGATGAAGATGGTCGATGAGGAGGAGGAGGAGGATGGTGATGATGATGGTAATGATGAGGATGATATTGATGATGAGGATGATGGTGATGACGGTGATGGTGATGATGATGATGATGATACTATCCATGATGACGACGAGGATGAAGATGATGATGATTATGATGATACCATTGATGATGATGATGATGATGGTGTTTGTGTTGATGATAACATTGATGATGATTATAATTACCATGTCAAGTTCCAACTCATACAAGCTCAATTCGAAGCACTTTCAACGTTGGCCCCTTTCACCACTCAATATGCAAATGAAGTAATGATGATGATGATGGTAACAATGATTATGTTGTTGATGAGGATGATGATGATGGTGGTGATGATGATGATAACAATGAAGACGATCATGATAATGATGAAGAGGAGGAGGAGGAGGAGGATGTTGATGATGATGCTAATGATGATATTGATGATAACAATGAAGATGATGATGATGATGATGGTGATGATGACGATTATGATGGTGATGATGATGGCGATGATGATGATGATGTTGATGATGATGATGATGATGCTAATGATGATGATGAGGATGAATATGGTTGATGATGGTGATGAGGATGATGGTGATGATGATGATGACGATGATGATGAGGATGATGGAAATATCGATGATGATGAGGAGGATGATGGTGTTGAAGATGGTGACGATGATGATGATGGTGGTGATGATGATGGTGATGATAACGATGATGATGATGATGCTAATGATGATAATGATGATGAGGACGATGATTATAATGATGAGGATGAGGATGAATATGGTCATTGATGATGATGAGGATAATGGAGATGATGATGATGATGATGTTGACGAGGATGATGGTGATGACGATGATGATGATGACGATGATGATGCTATCCATGATGACCATGATTATGATGATACCATTGATGATGATGATGCTATCCATGATGACCATGATTATGATGATACCATTGATGTTGATGATAACATTGATAATGATGATGATGATGATTATAATTACCATGTCAATTTCCAACTCATACAAGCTCAATTCGAAGAACTTTCAACGTTGGCCCCATTCACCTCTCAAGATGCAGATGAAGTAATGATGATGATGATGGTTACAATGATTATGTTGTTGATGGGGAGGATGATGATGATGGTGATGATGATGGTTATGATGATGATGATGATAACAATGAAGATGATCATGATAATGATGACAAGGAGGAGGATGAAGAGGATGCTGACGATGGTGATAATGATGATGGTGATGATGATATTGAAGATAACAATGAAGATGGCGATGATGATGAGGATGATGCTAATGATGATGTTGATGATGATACTGATGATAACAATGAAGATGATGATGATGACGATGATGACGATGACTATGATGATGATGATGATGATTATAACTTGATGAGGAGGAGGAGGATGGGGATGATGATGATGTTGATGATGATGACGATGAGGATGAAGGTGATAATGATGGTGATGATGGTGGTGGTGACGATGATGGCGATGATGATGATGATGATGATGAAATCCACCTACAAATGATGCAAGAAAATAACAGTGATCAACAAGATTGAGGCATATATAATAAAGTTCCAAGCTCTAAAACACAATATGTCAATAACCTATGGAACAAAGAGAAAAAACATTTTCATGCATATAAATTGTCACTTACCTAATGTATTTACCAAGATCATATATAACTTGTTTTATGTTATCGTCAAAGCTATCTGGGAGAGATAGAGGTAGAACGTATTGTAGCAAAAAGAAAATCATTATTTAATGTTTCCAAATAAGATACAACAATTAATAAAAATATGTTCTAAATGGAAATTATATAAATAAATAATTACCTTAACGAATGTATGCCAATCATGAGTTTTAACACCACCAAAATCACCTTTTCGTTAAGATATTTTGTATGTTCGACAAAAACCCCATCGGAAACCTTATTTTTTGAATGACCTATTTTGTAGCATTACTTTTTTGCTCTTTCAATAACCATGGAAGACTAATATTTCGGTCCCCATCTCCGGCATTGGAAATAATTACACTTTGAAATGCATGATTGGCTTCTCCAATGTCTCTACAAATTCTTCCAATTTTATCTTTGTCGGTCCTTCCATCTAATATACACCATATCATTTATGTTACATTCTTTCCTTTATGCATTATATCGAACAAATGAGTTATTTGTAGGTGCTCGTAGTAAGGCAACCTACTGAATTGTATGGGATAACTCTCCATTCCTCGTGGAAGCCCATTCATGCCTTAAATACATTCATTAAACATAAACGAAAACACATTAGCAATAATTCATGACAGTACCCATGGTAGATAAAATTCTATAAAGATATAAATTCATAATATTATGTGTTTATATATGTTACATATACAATTTACATACCTCGACGATTTCTATTATGTTCCAACTTCCATAGGTGAGGTGTCATTCTTCGTGGTTTCTTTCCATTCTCTTCTTTACCATTGAATTTTGTTTTCTTTGTAGTTCAATACCTATGGTTCCTAGGGAGGAAGTGTCTGTACTCATCAAACACCTCCTTTGCTAAACTTCTTGAACAACGAGATTTTCTCCTAGGACCACATACTGGACATGCAAATTTTCCCTTTTTTAAAATACCTGCAAGATATATGTATTAATGTTATAGCATCAAAATATTATTAATTTAAAAAATGCATGATATTTACCTTAAAAACATATAATTTTAATGGCATGCAAAAGAAAGTTACATGGCACAAAAATGTGTTAACCCGGGAGCGTCATGAATTGTCCATGCAAGTATTCCATAGAATTGAAATTGTTTCTGCCTTATTGGTCTGGAGATGTCATACATAGTGATGCCAGACCATAAATTCAATAGCTCATCGATACGAGGCTCAATATATACATTCATATCTTTAACTTGGCATTTACCTAATTGATTATTCAACATACAATGTTATTTAGTTATGTGTCCCACTATATAAAAGGTGTTGTCGTGTAGCAATTAAACAAAGAAATTAATCAAATAATATATTACTTTCAAAAAAATACATGGAATAATCATTTCCAACATTGTGTGCTCTCTCTTTATTGACATTCAAGGAGGAAGGTTATTGCTTATGATTAAAACATGCCACATTGAGTAAGTAGAACGAAACTCTCAAACAGGCCACACTGAGTAAGGTTATAGATTGAAACCATCAAGTTCCAATGAAAGTCTAACATTACGAGGCTCATCTTTAAAAATTGGCCATTTTGCTTCGATGTTTGTCAGCGCAGAACCATCTGCAGGCATTCGAAGAACACCATCTTCACTTTTGTTCTTTGCATGGTAATCCATAAATCGTGCTATACTTTGGCACCTAAATATTCATTGGAAATGTGGAATTATGGGAATATAACGAAGAACTTTGTGAGGCATCTTTTTTGTTGCTTGATCAGTTCGATATATACTAATTCACATTCTAGGCATTTGTTTTCTAATGCATACTTTCGATAATATATAATATGATCATTAGGACATGCATCAATAACTTGATACTCCATTCCAATTTCTTTCATAATCAAGAGTATCTCTCGACATGTGCATGGTAAATTATTTGATGTTGGTAATAGAAATTCACCCAAAAATCTGCAACATTGACCAAAAAAATGAAATGTAAAAAATATAAGTCATAACTATTGCATATCCCGAATTTACTAATTAATTAACACTAAAAATAGAGGAAAATAGTCAACTTTACATACCTTAGGATCTGTGTGAAACAAGTGTTTGATAAACCATTCAAAACCTTCAAGGTCACCAACAACAATATAGCAGATAGAATAATTGTTGTTGAGCCTTCATAAATAGGTTATTGGGACTTCTCGAGTAGGGGAACATCATGAATATCATGGAGGTTGTCCTCATGATCCAATGGAGCAAATATGTCTTGGTGCAATCTATTTATCTCGTCTTCGCCATTTGTATCAATGATGTGATCTTCATCCATAGGATCATTAAGAACTCAATCTTCAATATTATGATCTCCATGTTCGTAACCTTGTAAAGTAGTATTCCTACTATTATGTGGCAAATATCTCTCTAGCAATCGACATTTAGGGGGAATTGTCTTTATATTTACAAACAATGTAATAACATCAGTGTATTATATACGACACATATATTTAAAATGATAAAACATTTTGTGAATACATGATCAGTAATATTACAAGACGTACATTATGTAATGAATAATGTCTTACTAAGGGACGATATTCATACTCCCTTCATCATGCCCCTTATCCTTACAATGTTTTCAATTATTGTTCTTAAAATTCTTTTCATTCACAAACCCCTGCAATCATTGTAAGGGCAATAACACTTTCCATCACCCTTCGCCTCCAATGTTGCCTTAGACTCAACATACCTCTTATTATTTTCTTCCCAAGTATATTTATTTGACATTCTAATATCCCATAAGAACCAAAAAAACTCAATCAATATATAAGTAAATTGAATATATATATATATATATATATATATATATATATTAAAGGAGACGGGAAATTAAAGGACATGCCATAGAAAGTGAAAAATATAATTAGTAAATGTCCCTCCATGGTCTTTAAAAATAGATATCCATGTGTATCTACAATATCTAACCAACAAATCTATATAGGCATTAGTATTAAGAGAAAATGAATAGTCGACTCACTTTATGTATGACCCTACACATTAAAGGAGACAAAAAAATAAAAATAATAACCTTGAAACCAAAGGAGATCAAAAATTCGATGTGTTAAACCAGTACCGGACTCTTCAAATCATAGATCGAACAATCAACAGAAAAATGGTTGCAACTATAGAAAATCGTTTGTTGAAATATGTCTTAAGAACATGTATTTATAAATCTATAATCACGGCGGTTCCAGCAAAAATGCACAATGATCCAAGTTCAACAATAACAAAAAGTCAGTGATCGTTACTGTGATGGCTGTTAATGATGATGTTAATTTTATCGTCGCCAAAGCGACTAACTTTGTGATTTCGTCGATATTTCCATGAACATTTGTCATTATAGCGACAAAATGTTATTTATGTCGCTATAGCAACAATAATCAAGGGCCGAAACATTTTTTCATAAATTTTATCCACAGAAAATTTGATTTTAACTTATTCATGGCAATATTTCATGGAACTTTTGAGCCATATGTACTAGTGACACAAAATTTGAAAGCACACTAAATAATTTTCTATAGCGTGACTTTTCTTCTTATTTTTATAAATTTTGAATCTTCACAAGTTTTACATGGGGTTAAACCTTTATTTACTCTTATTCATATTTCCTTATGTAAATGTATATCCAATATGTATCTAGTTTCAAATCACCTATGATGATGTGGTTAGTGTTGTAATCTCACAGATCACATAAGGTTACCAATGATACATACTAAAACATACATAAATATAAACAGAGACAGAAGACAAGAACAGATAGGATAGAACAGAATATCTTATTATAATGAGTTCATACAAAGCACAGAACTGAACTGAGTTCTTGTGTGGCTCAACAGCCTAATATATACAAGTTACAAACAGTTACAAAATAACTACCTGTCGGTTCGGTGAACCGACACGACTGTTAGTTAGCTGACTTAATTAACTAGTTTAGTCGGTCGACCGACTTAGTTGGTCTATCGACTTAGTTGACTGACTAAGTCGGTCTTCGTTCAAGTCGACTTATGTCGACTTGCTCCTTCTACATCTCCCCCACGAACAAAACGTTTCTTCGTCCCGAAGAAACAGGGAGGTACAAAAATTGTTAGTGTTGGTCGGACCCTGCAAAACTGCTACTGAGGTGGACTGTGCAGACAGATAGTTGGTCTTCGCTGGACGCATACTTCGACTATGGCTAGTGCAGTGACGGCAAGCTGATGCTGGAAGTCTGTCCATGTCTGCAGGGCTTTCTGGATGTCGATCGTCAGAGTAGTAAGATTTGAAAGTACCGACATCTTTTCTGCCATGGTCATTTCGGCAATGTTCTCCATGTTGGGACCCAACATTTGTTTCTGTTCTTCTGCAGCATCAAGGAGTCTTTTCATCTGCGGGCAGATGTTGTCGACCTTCTCTAATTTTGGAAGGGCTTGCTGAACCCACTGATGAGCTTCTCATTCTAGCTTCTGCAGTTTGCTATTCTCCATCACAATCTACTCATCAATAGTCTGCCTCATTTCTGCCTCCGTTGACTTACGTCCCTCAAAGGCCTGAATACCTTGCCTTGTCTGCCTGGTCTGATGATAGACTTGCCCATAATGAGTAGGCCAGTCTCTCAGTACTTCCTCGGTAACAATGGATTCCTCCATATGGTCCTGTAAGACTTTGTAAGCCTCCGAAAATGCAGTGTGCTGGGTCAAGAGAGTCGGGCGGTCTCTTCCTTTTGTTCTGCTTTAGTCTCTTGAAGACGTGTCTGGATGGTCGACACCAAGCCTTCAAAAAGCTGATACGCCCTTTCCAGAGGTCGATCTGTAGCATCTTCGACCGAGCCTGGGACGACAAATTGTGCAAGAGACCTGCATTTGCCGAGAAACTCGACTTGTTCTGCCTCCTTGTCTTTGAGCTCTTTACTTTTGGTGACCGTCCTCTTCTTTGACTCTTTGGCCAAGGTTTTGAGTAGTTGGCCGACCTCTGAGTCGGTTAGCGAACTTGCATCTTTTAGGCTAATCTTCAGGCCGGCTATTCTATGGTGTTCTTTCTTTTTCTTCTGGGTCTCTGTCTGTGGCTCTTGGGTACCTGCAGTAGTTGAAGTGGGATCTGTGGTTGGTGGAACGGAGGCCGAAGGTTTCTCTGCTTGGTGAGGTGGAATAGAAGTCGGGGGTGTTTCTTTTTGAGGAGGGGGTATGGGGGACGGTGGTTTTTCTGTTTGAGGAGGTGGTATGACCACTTCCGGCTGTGAAGCTGGTGGTGGTTTTGGCTGTGAATCGGGAGGTGGCGGAGGTGGTGGAGGTGGAGACGGAGTCAGAGAATGGTCAGGGGTCAAAAGGGTGACGGGACTGTGTGGTGGACTTTGGTCGGATGAAATACCTACTTCCGACGGTGATGTGGGTGGTTCGTTTTGGGCATCGGCGTCGATTTGCTCTGTGACAGAATGGATGTCTCCAATCACGTCACCTCCGTCGTCGATCCTGGTAAATGTCGTTGTTTCTTGGGCGTAGATCTGTTTGTTTGCTTTCAGAGGAGTTGTTGTCCGTATTGTCTGTGCCGACTGGAATAGTGCAGGTAGCGTCGCGAAGAAGGATTTAAGCTCAGCATCCTTGTCGACCCTGGCTCTTAGTGCCTCCGAAATTGCTCTTTGATATGCTTCCATGGGGCCGCCCAACTGTTCTGCCGGTGCTTGTTCTTCGACTACCAGTGTCGGAGATGGAGGAGGAGGGGTCGACACAAGGTCGACGATGTTTTCAGGCGTCTGTTGTGTTTTGGCTTTCTTGGGCCGACCTTCTGGAGCGCCTGCCTCGAGATAGCGTTGAAACTAGGTTTCAACTGACACTTTATTGGCGTGGGCATCTTCGACAATGTTGACAGCCGCGGCGGCGAGTTCCTCCTCATCGTCGGACGAGTCAAGAATAAGCTTGCGCTTACCCCTGCCTGTTTGTTGTTTTTGAGTCTTTTCCTGGGGACCACTATCTCCTTAGCCAACTTCTTGATGGAGCTTTTGGATAGGGCATACTCAGGGTCGTCATCTTCGACTTCACCTGTCGGTTCTTGAGTGGGTTTGACGAGTGCTGGAGCCGGAGGAGTTGTTTGTTGCACTGTTGGCTGCGTTTGTATTGTTGGTTGTTGTTGATCTGTCGGCTAGGGGTCGATGATTTGTGCAGTCGGAGGTTTGACCGTAATGTGTACCCGACTAGTGGTCACGGTCGGGGTATCCCCCGACACAAATGTGCTAATATACAGATTAAGCTCGTAGTCCTCCTCCTTCTCCTGGTCTGTCAGCGGTTCAATGGTAGAGAAGTCGACCTGTTTGGCAACCTCCAGAATTGGTACCTTTGTTCCTGCCTGTCGGGTCAACTCTCTGAAAATCTGCTCAACTGTCGGGTAGTAGTTGAGGTCCTGTGCTTTGGGGTCTTGACCTCGCATGTACCATATTGATGTATGGTCAAGTGCTAACTAGATATGTGAGTTGGCAGGGAGGTTTCGTCGGATGTTTTGGGGCACCCTCCACCTCGTCGTCTGAACCTTTAACTGCTGGAACTAAGTCTCCAAGAAGACTTTCCCCTGTGCTAACTCATGCAGGGTGCCTTTTTGTGAGAAGGGTTTGAAGCGGTGCATTTCAAATCTAGTCGGCTCCCGGAAGACTGGACTGCCTTCCGGACAGAATTGATACATGACTATCCAGATGATCAGGGAGGGGAATTTGATGATACCTCCCGTCTCCTGGCAGCGTTCACAGATGGTTTTAACCATGTCGGCGACATAGTCTCCCCATCGGTATACTTTTCTGTTGCTGGCGATTGTGTCGATCGCCTCCAACATCTTCAATTTAAGGTCGCTGCTTCGACCAGCCAAGGTAAGGGTGATTGCGATGATTTTGGCCACAATTTGTGGTGTCCTGGTCGCAATCTGTCCTATCATTAATCCTTTAGAGTTTTTCCCAGTCGGTGTGCCTGTAAGTTCTTGGACGAGTCCCTCCTTGATCCCAATTGGGACAGGGTCACCTTTGTTCGACAAACCCGTAAGCGTCGAAATAACATCCCCAGTGATGTCAATCGGCTGGTCAAAGTAGAATCGGCCGTTGTGGTAACGACTGATAATAAATTTAACATCTGCTTCCTTTGTCCCACCGAAGCTGGTCATCAATGGTGCGTTAGGGTACTGGAGAATGTTGTTGTTCTGGACTTTCTCAGTGGCCTGTGTCATTTTACTTCCTTCATATGCCCACTCTTGGATTTCTGCCCAGAGTTTCTGAAATGGACCGTCCTGGACTTTGGCAGTTTTGATATTCTTCAGTCTTTGGACCAAGGGTGTGTCCTCTGCCTGCAACTCCTTTGCTTTAGCCGCGGCTCGGGTGAGTTTGGGTGCCATGATGTTTGACTGGTCGAAATTTGAACAGGGTTCGTGGGTGCTGGTCGACGGAGGATGCGAGTGCTCTGTGTGTAAGGGGTGTGGTGAATGAACTTTCGACGGTCCATTATTTATAGGCATGGGAATGGTGGAGTGTCGAACTGGTTGTATTAATGGCAGACTTGACAGTCCAACTGCAATACTCGAGTGCGATTTGGTGGATCTGGTTCGGCGCTCGAGGCCATTAATGTGTGATGGGACTCTCGAGGTCGACGATCGATGTCGGTGATGAAAATGGTCGGCATGACTGGTCAATGAGGATGGTCGATGAAAGTGATGTCGGTTGTCGAAGGGGTGAGTTGTTGTCATGCTGGGTATTTTTGAGTGTATTGTTTTGTTTTTGGAATTTTTCTAACTTTTTATAGGTTTTGGGTGACAGTTACGATCGTTATTATTATTTTTTTTTTTTGGATCAGTTTCTGTATCGTTTAAGTCGGGCTCCATTGACAAGCTTCCGAAATACTAGGCCCTGTAATGTTTTTAGTCAGACTGAACCATTGGGGTGGATTTCTTCAACAACATAGGGTCCCATCCATTCTGTGTGCAGTTTCTTTGGTTTTCCTTTTACTCGACTATTATAGAGTAGAGCAAGGTCTCCGATCGACAAGTTTTTGTTCTTGATGTTACGGTCGTGCCAGGCTTTCTGCTGTTGTTTTTGGATTTCCTGGTGTTGAATAGCCATAACTCTATGTTCTTCCAGCTTACTGAGTTGGAACAGTCGATCCTTTCTTGCATGCTCGACATCGACATGTAGTAGTTGGGCTACAATAGGTGCCTGCTGTCAGAAGTGTAGGGGGATGACTGCTTCTTGGCCATATACCAGTCGAAAGGGAGTTTGGTCGGTTGACCATTTATACACAGTCCTGTATGCCCATAAGACAGCAGGGATTTTCTCATCCCAGTCATCTTTGTCGGTATTGCATATTTTAGTTGACCCTTTTGTCAATGTTTTGTTGAAGGCTTCAATCACACCATTCGATTGAGGATGGTATGTTGTACTTCAACGGTGGTCGATGTGAAACTGGTTGGTTAAGTGTTTGATGGTTTTGTTAATGAAGTGTGATCCTTGGTCGCTGATCAAGGTGAGTGGACATCCAAATCGAGTAATGATGTTTTCATAGATGAACCTAGCATCTACCTCACTTGAACATGTTTCGACAGGTTCAGCTTCTGCCCATTTAGTAACATACTCCATTGCAGTGATGATATATCTCACACCTGATCGTCGGGATAGGACAGGGAATGGTCCTATGAAGTCTATAGCCCAAATTTCAAATGTGAGACTAGGGTTTACAGAGATCAGGGGCATTTCTGTGCTCGGCAGTGTTCGACCAAGTCATTGACATATATCACATCGACTAACAAAATTTTTAAAATCTCTGTGAAGTGTCGACCACCATAATCCAGACTGTTGGATTTTCTTAGCAGTTGTGTCGGCTTGAAAATGTCCTCCTGCAGGTCCATAATGAGCTTCGTGCATGATTTGGTCTCGTTCATGGTCGAGTACACATCTTCTAAGAACATCATCTAACCCCATTTTGTATAGAAATCCATTCATGAGGCTGTATGGGGCAGCCTTCATAGCAAGGATTTGCTTTTTCTTAGTGTTCAGACCGTCTGGTGCCTGACCTGTCTCTAAAAACTGAGCAATCTCCTCCAGTTCTTCTGGTACCACTTCTATACGAAATAGGTGTGCGTCCGGCAAGTCGTCGTCGACTCCGGTCGGTTCCTCTCCTGTGTCGATATGGGATAGGTGGTCGGGCCCGACATTGAGCTTCCCTGGTCGGACCACTACTTCAAACTCAAATTCTTGAAAAAGAAGTAGCCATCGACAAATTCTTCCATGATGAAGGGGTTTATTAACAAGGTATTTCAACGCTTGATGGTCGGTGTAAAATATGAAGGGGTTAGCTAACAGGTAATGTTGATATTTTTGAAGGGAAAAAACCATACCTAGGGCTTCCCTCTCGGTGGTCGAATAGTTCTTTTTAGCCTTATTTAGTTTTCGACTGCTGTAGACTATAGGGTAATCCATTCCATCATCTCCTGGTTGAGTCAGGATTGCGCCAATAGCTATCCCTGATGCATCAATATGCACATGAAATTTGGTTGACCAATCTGGAAATTTAAGTATGGGGGCTTTGACCAGTTTTCTCTTCAGTTTGTTGAAGGATATTTGGCATTCCTCTGTCCACTTAAATTCTTGATCTTCTTTTAGCAGCTCTTCCAGAGGGTAAGTCATGTCTGAGTAATGTCTGATAAACTTCCTATAATACCCTGTATGTCCCAATAACACCCGAACTTGTTTAGGGTTTATTGGAGGCTTCAAGTCGAGGATGATTTTAATCTTGGCAAAATCAACCTTAATACCATCTTTGCAAACAACATGTCCTAGTAGTATCCCTATGGGGGTCATAAAGATACACTTCTTAATGTTTAAGGAGAGTTGGATCTGTCGACATCTCTCCAGTATAA
>LPNX011002518.1:62680-118903 GCA_001517045.1 Pseudotsuga menziesii | reverse complement strand
CTCCCATTTCCTGTACTAGTCCTTTTAAGTCTTTGTAGTCTCGTGCAAAGACATCTTGGAACTCTCTAAGTAGGTTTACGATTTCAGTGGTTTGATGTTCGTTCCAATAGTCTCCAATCTTATCTATCTTTGGACGGTCGTCATTTGAAAGTCGACCTCCTTGGTTTTCACTTTTGCATCCAGCCACTCTGGTGCTTTAGCTTCATTGATCGACCGGGTTCCCTCTTTGAACTGTGAGAATGTAGCAGGAAAGTCGGCTGCAGCCATTCTGTCAATGTCGGGTTTATCTGTGGTGTCGACTTTCAAAACTGAATGGATAGGTTTGTTAGTTTCACTGTGTTCAGGGTTCCATCTAAAGCTTTTGCCGATGGTGTGTTCATTTTCTAAGTGCAATCGGTTTGACTGTGGTCTGGGTGCAGTTTGTATAGAATTGCAATCCTTGATCTGTCGGTCGGTCTGGGAGGGTTGATTGACTGTCGGTTGGAGGAATTGTTTGATTTGCTGTGTTGTCTCAGCCAATTTTTCATTTTGAGGTGTAAACTGGAAGTCTTTGATAAAGTTTTCTCTCAATTCCTGCCAAAAGAAGGTTTCTCTCCTAGCTTCCTCCATTTTATACCATTTGTTAGGTAAGTCGTCTAAGGTTGAAGGAAACAAATGGGGCCAGGCTCTCTCGTCTTTGTAACCAAGTCTTCTCCACTCTTTTTCACAAGTCCTAATGTGGTCTTCTGGGTTTTGGCCTTGAGTGAAGATAGGGATTTGGGCTTCTTGTGTTAACTTATTCCCTCCAAACCGTTCGACAAAGAAGGTTGAAGCAGTTGTCCAGGTCTGTAATTTTGATTGATGGGTATCCCACCATCTAGCTGCTTGATTTGTAAATGTTTCCACTAAGCTTTGCAGTCGACCATGTTCTCCAATATTTTTAGAGACTTGTTCGACATGCATGACTGGGGATTCCCTCTCCTTATACCGGGGTAGTTGAGTATTGTTTAAATGCGTGGGTTGTAAGTTAGGGCGTTCCCTGAGTTTCTTTTCAAAATTTTTAGGGATAATTGATACGATGAAGCACTGTCGGGTGGGTTTTTTCTGTACTGTTTGAATAGTCCAGCACCCTCTTGCTTGTGTTTCATAATTTTCTATCTCCCAGTCATATAGTTCAGCATCTGAATTATACTCGACTGAGTCTGGGTTACCTAAGTAAAGCTCCCCTTGACCGTTTGGTTCAGTATAGTCGGGATTGTTCTGGATCTGATAAAGTTGTCGGATATCGACTTCCTCATCAATCAGTTCAATCCAAGGTTGTCCTTGGGATGGATTGATAGGTACTATGACCTTTTGGCCATTTCCTTTGAGCTTAATACGTTCTTTGTCTAAAGAGATAGAAGCTTTCATCTTTCGACCCCAAGGTCGACCTACAAGGGCTGGGAAGGAGCTAGATCCTTCCTTTGGGTCAATAATTTCGAAATCAACCTTGGTTGATATTCCTTTGATGGTTGTGTCTACATTTTTCCAAACCCCAATGGGTTCAATGAGACCTTGGTCGGCTAGTTTTAGATAAATACCTGACTCATAGAGTCGAGGTCTGCCCATCTTTTCCCATGTGTCCCGGGTCATAATATTTACCTGAGACCCGAAATCAAGCACCACTTGTCGTACATCAAAACCTTCGATTTCCAGGTCGACTAGAGGGTCGACATCGTTTTTGTCTTTTTGATTTAGGTTGCAAATGTTCTTAGTTTGTTTTTCAGAGTTAGTACTTTTGATTTGATGCAATAAATCAATGAAGTGGGCTACCGACTCATCTGTTTGAATGAGATGGGTTAACTGTTGTGTCGTGCTAAGTCGACTGGGAATAATGTCTTCTTGCTGTGCGATGTTTTGAAATATGTGTGATGCCTCTTGATAGGTGTGTTTTTGTTTTATAAGGTCTGGATAATTATTTGTGTCTTGTATTTTGCTAATTTGGGGGTTATCAGGCCCTGTTTTTGTGCCTTGACGAGTGACAATATGCAGATTTTTAGTATGTAACACATCATGCTTTTGTACACAGGACAAGACATTAACATTCTTTTTCATATTATTTTCTTCCAACATAGTAGGACAATCCTCCAAGGAGTGATCGCCTACTCCACAATGCGTACAGAATTTCAGGTCAGTTCTGTCCTTGTACAGACAGTCTGCGCATCTGTGCCCCTCTTTATAGCAAATGAAGCACTGGCTGGGTCGATGAGTGCATATGTCTCGATTCCCAATGAATCGACCTCTTCCAAACCCTTGTCGTCGATTGTCATACTGACGTTCATATCGTCGGCCGTTAGCTTGTTTCCCATTCTGATTGTTTGGATTGCTTTGCTCATTAGTCTGTGCTACTACGTTTGTTTGGTAGACGACCTGGTAGTTCTGTCTATTTTTCAGGTTCAGTTGACAGTCGGCCGTGTTGTGGCTTTTTGTCTCACAGATGGCACACCAGGAGGCCTTTCCATTCTTCATGTTGTATGGACAGTCTGCTGTAGAATGGTCTCCACGTTCCTGGCAGATGTCGCAAAACGCTTTAGTCTGCACAAAACGGACATCTTGTCGGCTGTACTGCTGTCGACAAGTATCTTTTGAATGACCGGCCGTCGAACAGTTTGTACACCAGATCTCTTGATTCTTCAGGGTCAACTCTTTTAAAGACTTCTGGACATTTTCTAGCTGTTCCTCCAGGCAGTGGTCGGTTGGATATGCAGGGATATCTTCGTCCATCTCGACCTGCAGAGATTTCGTCAGCGCGTCTTCATATGTTTTGAAAGTTTCCAGACTGATATGTCAGCGAACTTTCTGTGATAGACCTGCAAGGAACCATTGAATTAATAATTGTTCGTCAATAACATAATCTAGTCGGCTCAGTAGGTCCTTCCAGCGTTTGTCATAGTCGCAGACAGTTTCTCCTGGCTTCTGTTGGGTTGTTTTCAGCTTTTTTGGCTGCCAGGTGCTTAGCGTCTAGTGTTGTGAAAAAGGACAAGAATTGCGCCTTTATCTCAGCTTTGGTCGCCTTGGGGGTCCTTTCTGTGAATGTCATGAACCATGTCAAGGCTCGTTTGCGTAGGGCCCCTGCGAACTGGGCCATCTGTCGTTCTTCATCCGTGACCTGGTTTTCTTCCTAGGTCGACTCACAGACGAACCAATGTCGTCTGGGGTCTTCATCCCCCTCATAGAGAGGAATGTGAGCAGTGCTGTGACCCATGCTTGAATCACTATCACTACTCTCAGAAGTTGGCGGGGTGGGTGGGGTGGGTGGTGGTGAAAGAGGTGGGGTTGTTGATACAGTCGAACCTGTGGGGGTGACGATGGGGTTTTGGTCGACGGAACTTATGCTTCCATCGGTGGTCAATTCTTTGGCGTCATACAGTGGATTGTTGTGGATGTGTACTGTCGATGTTCCATTGTTACTGTCACTCTGTGTGCGCAGGTCGTCTTCTTTGAGTTCTTCTAGAGTTGTATGTGGCAGGGGGGGTGCTCCTTCATGTGTCGGTAGGAGCAAGTGGATACTCCGAAAGGAAGGTGCCGTTTGAAAGGTCACCCAGTTCTCTTCAACCGGTCGGCGTATGACAAGGTGTCGTCCCGGGTATGGTTCATCACCTAGTCGACTCCAGATTGTGATGTCACCAGCTCTCAGTCGGAGGTCGTCTTCAATAATAGTCTGTATTACGGTATGTGAATTGGCTGGGGACAAGGTTACTTCATTGGGAACCATGATTTGGAGAGCTTCTTGCTGCTCTATCCACACTTCTTCATCCTTAGGGGCCGTCTCTTCCTCTACTCCTTCCTTGTGTCGGTCATGACCCGACTCTGGCAGAATCTCATCACGGTCGGTCTCCCTAGGGTTTTGTTCTCGACGCAGCTCATCGGCTCGTTCACGTCTGGCTTCCCTTCTTTGCTGTCGTTCGTCCCTCTCGATTTTCTTAATGTCCGACATACTTTCATACAATACTATTCCTTCGAGTCCTCTTCGGTCGACTGTTCATTATTGGCTTGGTCGACTAGTATCCACTATGCTCCCTCTCCGACACATGACCAGCTACCCCCCCATAGCCTACCCGACGCTTTTTAGAAAGCTTGGAGAATGCTGTCTATTTGCTCAGGAAGTATTCCCACTCCCTTTCAGCGATGAATTTCTCCCACTTCTTTTGCTTCTCCGCCCAGTTAGTGTTTGATGGCGGTTCGTACAATGGTGGTCGAGGTTCGACGATATGGCCTGCTCCTTTCTCTATCAAGAACTTGAACAGCAGGGTCGGTAAGGAGCACAAGAATTGGTCAGTGAAATCTGTGTAGAATTTGGCTTTTACAGTTTCCACTAAGGTTCTGTCTTCGATTGCTTGCTCCTCACAGAAGTCGTCAGCGATCTTCTCACACCACTCCGACAGATTAGTTCTACCTCCTCGAATAAGCTTCTCTAGCAACTGTTCTTCTTTAGTTGCGTCGGTCTTTTTCATCCAGGAGTTGCTTCAGTAGTTGTGGCACGGATTCAACAAACTTCTCGTGTGTCTCGGTAAAAAATCTGGCTTTGGCTTCTGCGACGGACAGTCTGTTCCTACGTGCGTAATTTTGTAAATAATTGGCAATCTTACGCTCCCACCAGTCCTTGATCTCCTGCTCTGGTATCATATGTGAGCATATATTCTAGACATGTACTACCGGCAACGGAACCAATGTTGTAATCTCACAGATCACATAAGGTTACCAATGATACATACTAAAACATACATAAATATAAACAGAGACAGAAGACAAGAACAGATAGGATAGAACAGAATATCTTATTATAATGAGTTCATACAAAGCACAGAACTGAACTGAGTTCTTGTGTGGCTCAACAGCCTAATATATACAAGTTACAAACAGTTACAAAATAACTACCTGTCGGTTCAGTGAACCGACACGACTGTTAGTTAGCTGACTTAATTAACTAGTTTAGTCGGCTGACCGACTTAGTCGGCCTATCGACTTAGTCGACTGACTAAGTCGGTCTTCGTTCAAGTTGACTTATGTCGACTTGCTCCTTCTACAGTTAGTCAAAGACATGCCTGAAATATTGGATTTGAGACCAATTTTGGATTCGATAATTTTTGTTTATGCATATGTATATTATTAGGAAATATATAGGATTTAATCCTTTTTTGCTCTATCTCAAATCTTGATATGTTGAATCTCATATCTATAAAACCAAGCAGGTAATTGACATAAGGGGTTGGAGAGTGGTAATTTTTTGATAAGTCGAGCTTCAAGCTATCTTGTTTGGACATAATTATTTAATCAAGCAACAAATTCATGATACGAGATCTATTCTTTTGTGGTAAGACCGTGTATCCTTCATTTCTTATTCCATGCTTCTGATATTGAATATACATTATAATATGCACTCCATTGGATGTTTCACTTGTTTGAGATTGAATAACAAGGGTTTCTTTATTTATTGCTTGGGATTGGTGAGTTGTATTTAAAACTTCCTTTATTGATTTCAAAATATTGTTTTGGAATTAACCTTTTTTCTTGTGAATATATGAGTTAACTTCTAGTGACCTTATATGTTTATTTTTCTCTTTTAATTCCTCTTTCCATTTGTGATTCTGTTTAATCTACAAGTAGTGTGCATTTGAAACAAAGGGATGTTACTTGATGAAATATTTGAATGCTTTATTTGACCCTAGACATTAAACCTTATTTGGACTACCTATAAAACATTAAACTATTTTCATAACTGAGGTGCCTTAAATTTGTACCTTAACAGTCAAGTGAAAAATATGGGGATAACAGGAACCATTTACAACACTTAATCACAACACATTATGATTATAACATCACAATGCATTATTCAACTTCAATTTCAATGTTGTTTAAAACAACCCATAGGGTCATTCATTTATAATCTTTAGATCTAACAAACTCCCTTGAATTGAGGATGATCTAGTCCACAAATAAGGGTCATCGGTTAAACTATTTCCAGAAAATACGCAATCTCTTGTGGATTGGTCAACTATTTTAGTTGAGTTTACCAATGCCTCATCGATGATTTAGTCAACTGATCAATTGACCACATAGTTCACTACATTGCTAGTCAACTGGTGTCCTTTGACTGACTATCTCTTGAAGATCCAAATATATGATGAACCTGCATAACCTTTGGTTCTAACACATCTCTTGTGGGTACTTTTACCCTCCCTCCACCAACATATTATATTAATTTAACTATGATATACATGATAACTTCAGTTGATATAGATTCCATAGTATTTCCATCCACATGAATTCTGGTTGAGGATTAGTGTCTTCACACCCAATCCAATTTGAACTCTCATTGTGGAAAAAGATACGTGGGTTGTGCCTAATCCTTATAAGGTTGGATATGTGGAAGCGAATATGACTTTGTCTCCAGTTGAAATTTTTTACCAAGCCATTCATATGGGCTCTGAAATTCATGATTGGAATCTTTACCCTTAAGAAGAATACGATCAGTATACTTCACCCATTTGGGAAGTCAACCCTCCTACATCTAATGACTTATTTATACAATTTTCCCTCCGAGTGAATTTATTCTTGAAGCAATAACCAATTTTGAATGGACTTGGGAAGACATGCATCATATATCATATTTTCTTCTTGAAATAGTAAAAATGGATGTAGGCCCTGAAGGCTTTATTTCTCACAAAGATCTCAAATTGTACCAATGTCCCATCCTTACACGCAATATGTATGCAGATGGAAATATGGTAACATTTAAAAGACTATACCCATTGACATATTTGTTAAACCTAGCATTGTGGAACATATAATTATTGGAGTATACTGTTCTCTCAAAAAAATCAAACTATATACCACTCTATGCAAATAGTTATGTGATGTTTTTGCTTAGTCATATGAAGAAATGCTAGGAATTGATCCCTGCTTCATTGAACATGAAATTAAAACCTATAACAACATTGGAACCGTTTAATAATAAAAACTACCTATTAATCCTAAGAAAGTAGTTTCTATTAAGGAAGAAGTAGCAAAGTTTATTAAAGTTATCTACCCAGTACCCTTAACTAAGTGGGTGTCTAACTAATTTCTTGTTGATAAGAAACATGAAACTGTTCAAGTCTATATCGATTTTAGAGATCTCAACAAATAATGTCCAAAGGACAATTATATCACCCCCTTTATAGATCATATTATTCATGAATATGTGGATAACATAATTTTCTCTTTCATTGATGGTTTCTCTAGTAATAATCAAATACATAATAAAATGGAAGACTAGCTCAAAACTACCTTCATCTTCCCTTGGGGCACTTTTGATTATCACAAGATGTCATTTGGTCTCAAAAATGTTGGAGCTATGTTTTAGAATTCCATGTCATATTATTTCCATGATATCAAGTACATTTTCAAATTTTATCTAGATGACTTAGTTTCTCATTCTAAGACGTTCACTAATAATCTAGCACACCTTCGTCCCATCTTTATTTGATGGCGTTAGTACAACATTCAATTGAACCAACATAAGTGCATATTTTGTGTGGTAACCAATATATTTCTTGGTTGCATAGTATCAATGTATGGGATCGTGGTTGATCATGTCAAAGTTGAGGTGAAAGTTTAGTTTTCCTCCTCTGACGCCATCAGACAACTTCAGAGATTAAAACGAAAATCCAACTTCTCATAAATTGTGTAGAGATTACAAAAGGTTTTATGCGCCTCTTGAAAAGGGTAGTACCTTTTATATGGGACAACCAATCTCAACATTCTTTTGAATAATTACAAACTTCTTTGGTGACAACCCCATTACTAAGTTCCCCAAACTACAATAAACACTTTTTTCTTTATATTGTTGTATATAAATCAATCATAGGTATAGTTTTGGTCCATTAATATGAATCACTCCAACAAAACTCAATTTACTATCTTACTAATGTTCTTGTAGGCCTTGAATATCATAATTCCCATGTTGAGAAGTTGGACCTGGTATTACATGTTGTCCAAAATATTTAGACATTATATCCTTCTTCGAAAAACTATTGTTTTGGTAGGTATAAACCCAATACAACATATATGGAGTCTTGTTTGCAAGTGCATGAGTGGGACTCTTGTTTCTCAAATAAACTGTAGACATAACTGCATTGACCCAAACATAAATCTTACATTCTTGAAAAATAACATGGAGTGTACCATATTCAAGAGTGTCTTGTTCATTCTTTCTGCCACACCATTCTATTAAGGATTGTATAGAGGTGTGGTTTTATTCCTAGTCCCATGTTGTCTAAGATTCAAATTCATTTGATGTACTCCTCCATTATCAGTACTAAGGGAACAAATATGTAATTGTGTGACCTTTTAAATCCACACATGAAAGTTATTAAATGTTCAAAGGCCCGAGATTTGTATTTCAACAAATACACCCAACACATCGTGGTGTAATGATCAATACAAGTCATGATATACATATTACCATTTGCATAAATAACAAGCATAGAGACACACAAGTCAAAGTGAATCAAATCTAGTTCTCTACGTGCTATGAAATTGGAAGCATAGACTATGTTTGCCAAGAATACAAGTATCACATTATGTCAACTTATTTTGAAAGGTGGGAAAACTAGAAACACCTTTCTTATTCAGCAATCAGAGACTATCGTAGTTTATGTTTCCATATCTACCATTCCACAAAAGGATGGAAGACAACGTACCTTTTTCATGCCGAGAGAGGTAGGAAAAATTCTAAGCTCTTGGAAATGTTCATTTTAGCTTCAAGAGTTTTTCATCTTCATATCTAGTCATGACAAATTGGTTGTCAAATGATCTCCTTAAGTCAACGTTTCCATCAAAGATGTTTAAGGAAATACCTTGCTATCAAATTTGCACAAGAGACAACAAGTTCCTCTCCAAATATGGAAAATAGAGAACATTATACAACACACAATTAGGGAATCCAAGAAGTTTGAGCTTGATGGAGCCAATCCCCTTGGAATTCAGGATAGACATATATAGAAAATAAACCAACCCATATACATTGTCATTTGGTTCTAGAAAAAAATATTTTCTAAAGTTTTTGCTAGAGGTTGCATGCTATCAAACATCCATGTATGTCTGCAAGGAGAAAATGAAGTGTTGAACAAAACTTCATTTGCACCAATATTGCAATGTGCAATAAGAGAATGAGTAGATTTAGGATCTTTACCAGTCTTTTTAGCTTTTCCTTTGTCCTCTTTCTTTTGATTATGCCTCTCTTTAATCATCTCCCATGGATTCCAACAATGATCTGCATCATGTTTATTCTTTCCATAATGACCATAGTGATGATATGATCTCTTATTGTGGTTGTACCTGCTGCCTTTCCTATGAAATTCTTTATTTTGTGTCCTCTTCGAGAATGCATATCAATCGGCTTTACAATCTACAATGAGCACTGCAAAAGTGGTCTTCAAAACAATTTATGATCTTTGCAATAGTGAACTCAACATGAAAAATAATGTAATGATGATACAAGGTGTAGGTTTGACTCTATACCACCTTTACAATACAATGTTTTGTGATAGTTTTCCAATATAGTCAATTCAAGCTACACAATAGTTTATTCACACAAATCTAAAGGTACAATGCAAATTCAAGGCATAATGAAGCCTCTATTTACTATATTTGTCAATAATAAATGAGCTCATATTAACATGTTGTGTCACAAACAAATAGATGAATCCACCCAATAGTTAGCATGCAAAATTGCAAATGACTAGAGTGGGTGAACTCAATATATCATCATTGATTTCTGAGGTCATTTAAAGGTATTATTATCCTTTGTACTATGATTTCCACCACCCAAGTTGCAAAATTGTACTTAAAAAAAGATAATATTAAAACCAAATTGACATGGGTGATCACTAACAATTGAAAGCATGTAATACTCAAGGTTGTAAATCTACAAATGATCTATTCACATTACATATGGTAAACCCCATCCACGACCACTTGATACTAAAACTTAGATTGACCTAGAAAGTTTTGGTGGGTTTATCAACAACATATGTACTCTAAAAGGTCAATGCCATGTTTGGCTATGTGTAGCCAGACTTCACATCAATCTGTCTTTCTTTGATCACAAATGCCTTCCTTGGAGCTGTGTTGACAAAGCCTAATATTAAAAGCATAACCGCTCTAACCATTAAGGGAAACACATGAATATAAATGGTCTGCAATGATAAATACACACAAATGGTCTCTCTCTACAATAGTGTATTGTAATATTATATTATTGAAATTGTATGTATAGAATTCAAATCGCAGGTTAAAAATACTATAATTGTGGTTTCTAGGATGAGAAGCACAGGATCACAAGCCGAATGGATCCAAAAGTATATAATCCTCGGTTGGTAGAGTGCAAGGCTCTTAACATTGTGGTCATGTGTTTGTGCCCCACGGTGGGCGCCAGGTCAACCAACTAATCAAACATAAATCGTGTTAGGTCAAACATGTAGGTAATGTGCCCCCACACTCATTTTTTTACGCATAAGTGCTTCGTCTTTGCAAAAAAATTGAAATGCATGGAGAGAGTCTAGTAGTTTGTAAGATGGATAATGGTCGCAAGAAATTAAGGAGCATAAGGGATGAGGATCAATATGCACAACGTATTTTATGTATCTTGATATATTACAATTATCAACATTTACATGAAAACTAGATAGAAAATTGATGCACCTCAATCTTCTAGAATCATATAGAAAATCTATGTGAATACTAAGGAAAGGTTTGAAAGAATGTGAGTAAGAGGCATGAGGCCATTGCAGAATGTTGACTGTATCAGGAAACTATGAACAAAGGAGAAAAAATTAGGGTTTGTGTTTTAGAGGAAGGGAAATGTACAGACAAGTTTGGCAGTGCCAACAAGCTTGGGAGCAAGGGTGAGAATATCCTAGGATAAGGAGGCAGAGGGAAGATTGGAAAAAATCATGGAGTTAAGATAACCGACTTTGATATCACTGTGAAGTTCAGAAGTATAACTCCATAATGGATTGAATTTTATTAAATGATAATGAATCATTTATACAAGAGGAAGTGACTATTGGTGTCATATTACAAAGGTGTGTTTCTCATTATCACATGACTCTTTATATTCCCTATGACAACTAAATATTTACAATATTTACATTCACCATAATCCTCTAGGATTAGGTTTCCAACAATGACAATCTTAAACCTTCCCCAGTTTTGAGCATTAACTTACCCATTTATATATGAATATGACTGGGTTATTAAGTCCTCACAAGGATCATTATTGACCCTTACTCTGTATGAGCAAGAGTATAATTTTGGTAAGGATTCCCAAGTCTTTCCAAGGTGTCCACACTCCCCTAGATTTATGAAATTTGTACAACCTAAGGATGGTGCTATATTCGAACCCTTGGAAAATATTGCGATACCTTGTAATTGAATTTTGGAGAAGTCAACAAGTTCTTCCACGGCATCCATTTCCCTAAATCTCACAAATGCAAAACCCTAGTGCCTTTATCTCCCATAATTACATTTGTTTTTAAATTTTAAAGGCAGTGCAATTAAAGGAAAGGTGGAACATTTTTCAATGTATTTATGTGAGAGGTGAGGAGGGTCAATCCTTTCTTCACACAAAACACATGTAATCCCCCATATGTCATATATGATGGTTCTCCTCCTTCAGTACATTTTTAGAGCTTACAATTTATTTGTTTTTGAATAAAATATACTTGTGCAAATATTTTTGGTCCTTGTTTAATAATTCTTATAATATATTACATAGGCTATGTTTAATTTTTCTCATGGGCCATTCAGTGCTTTTTTATTATTTCTCATAAGCTTTTATAGTTTGTTCTTTTTGGATTTAGTGACTGAGGAAATGTAACAAACATAAAATAATAAGTAAATAATCAAATAGTTAACAGTTAAACATAATTAATTATAATTAAGAATCAAAAGACATTACCTTTCATACACAATGCCCAAGCCATATTTAAGGCGAGCCATCATTGTAACCTATTATCTATCAATTTTATAAATCATTTTATATCTATAGATATGTGGGTTATTTCATAATTTCGTTGGTATGAGAGCTATCCCTTCCTCACTGATTCGGATTTTGTCTATAGTTATCAAAGTTTCTCTGTTTGACCATAAACCCTCACTCTTCCACGTTGTTATTCCACCTGCACCAGCACACCTTTCCCCTCGGTTTTTCTACCATCCACCTGCAAGCTCAGTCCAACACTCTCATACGCACTCACTCCTTACTCCACCTTTCCTTCCACTCGTCACCACTCCTCGTCGGTAAGTTTCCTTGACCTAAATTCTCCCATCTCATGTGCACCCTCTCTTCCACTTCCTGCACACTCCTTTCCCTTGCTAACTACTCCACGTCGCCCACCCCATCCCCTGCATTTCATTCCTCCCGGCACACATCGTCCACAACTTCTCATCGCACCTCTTCCCTGCTCATCGTCCCCCTTCCCTCTCCTCTGCGTTTCCCACCGCATCCACCTGAGCCCTCCATACGCGTCTCTTCCCTCCCCTCCACGTTTACTTCACCTGCCTCTTTCCCACATTCCTTCCAGCCACCTCCATCCATCGTCTCCCATCTTCCCCCACACTACGTCCTCCTCCTGCACACTCCGCATGCAATCTATCATTCTCCCACTCGCAGCCTTCCCCCACACAGTTGTCCCTTCTTCCGTCCTTTCCCACTTCGGCTTCCAATCCGTTCATCCCATTGACAGAGGCCACTCCACGTTGGCTACATTCACGAGTTCAAACACTAACTTTTGAATCACTCAAAAACAAAATATTGTTATAATATTTACAAATTAAAAAAATATTATAATACAATATTATTATGTTTAATAATACTTGCTATTCTAATATATATTAATGATTATTATTATTTAACAATAGTAATAAATTGTGGAAAAAAATTATTGAACATAAAAAAAAGAGACCACACTCGTGGCTATTACACATTTTTGGGACTACCTAGTGTCCAATAAAAAAAAAAATGAAAGAAAGACGAACACCATTTTGTCATTGTCGCCAAAGAAGCTGAAGGCCATCTATCATCAAAGAAGTCAAAGACCATGGAAGCATGTTTGCGAATACAAATAGAAAAAATAGAAACAAGGTTAAGGTGTTATCGAGGAGACAATGATGAATTGCGAGACATGAATAACAAAAATGGAAATAAAGATTAAATTACATGAGATTCAAAAGGAGTTCAAAGAACAACGAATTTTCGACCAACAAAATGATATAGAAAAATTATTTGCGCAAATTAAGGAATTAAAAGACAAAAAGGATTTCAATCAGAGATTTTAAGAACACATTGAAGTCTTATTTTAAACCTTGTTAAATAACTGAGGTAGGAGAGATCTAGAATACTGTTTTGGGGCTCCATTCACTTCACATTAATATCTGTCCTAGGAAGCTTATCGTAAACAACCCACGGAAAGGAAGCAGAGCGGACAGGTGTATAGTATTCAAAATAATCCCATGCCACAAATAAAAGCCAAAAGGCTTAATATAAAGAGTCATACTCCGAGAAAGAAATATATCAAAAGGATATACTAAAAACATAATCAGTAAATGAATGGATTGCTCAAAAAGGTTCTTCCCCGTTCATGAGATGAAAGAAATTATCACTCACACAAAAGGAAACTATGGATGGAAGAACCTAAATCAAATCTCAAATACCAAAGGAGCAATCCGGGAAGGCTCAAGAGACAAAAGTCTTGAGCATCAAAAAAATGCAAAAGGCATGGGAATGAGGAACAAACGAATACGTCTGTCCAAACTCTGTTACGATCATGTGGTGTCACAGTCGAAAGCAACTAAATACATAAGTAAATGAATCTCACATTTTGGCCTCATAAGAGTTCTCAGGACTTTTGAAAACCTGGTTACCATACCCAAGGGACTACCATCAATGATATGTTCTAAATCTTGCATTCCTAGAGAACTTTGGATATTTTAAATAATCTCGAAAAAGAATTGGGACAAGTTGGTCTAACAAAATGCCATAAAGCAATTTTGTGTTTTGAAAGATAGTTTTTTCAGAGATCTGTGTTCACCAGCCAATCGCCAATTGTTGTTGCTGCAACCACTACCCCAAAAATATTTCATGTTTTAGGGTGACCTTTGATTTCTTAGCTTTTGATCTTACTTATACATTTTTCTCCTTGAGAAGATTTGCTTTCAGTAACTTTTTTTTGTGGACAAGTGTGATTTTTCGCACCAAGTAGGAAAACTCATTTTTTGGGGCCGATGTGTCAGCATATTTTCCAACATTTTGCCGACACAGTGGATAATTTTTGCTTTTCAGCCCGATTTTTTCCAATTGATTTCATGTTGATTTTGATATGATGTGTCGGAATAATTTCCAACATTTTGCCGACACAACGGAGTATTTCTGACTTTTTGTCCGATCCTCTTTTAAGTCGATGTTGCAATTGTTTTTTGCTTGGGGTTTTCAACCTTTGTCGGAGGGGTTATTAAGTTCCAATTGATACTATCGAAATACCCCTGCCCTTTGAAGCTGACATTCTTCATCGGGTTGTTTTACTGAAGACGACCGATAACGGCGGTTATCGTTTCCTTTTGGCGTCGATGTTGTCGGATCATTTAATTTTTCGTTGTCGAGCGTCTTTCCTTGTGAGTCCACCAACATGCTTTGGATCGAAATTTTTCAATAATTTACTCCGCTAGTGTTAGTTGTGTTTCATTATTTCTTTTCGACGAAGGCGACATAATTTTTGGTTTGTAGCCGATCTTTCACATTCGTAACGTCGGGAAGGTTATACAACAACATTGGTGGTTGATCTTTCATGAATGGTACTGATAGTTGCGACAGAGTCGTGGTTTTTGAGCCACACAGTCGAAGGTATTTCATATTGCCCCACCAACGCAGTTTTTTCCAATGAAGTTTTAATATGGGCACCAAATGACGTTTCATTCGCTCATGCAGCGTAATTGCTCCACCAACTGCATTTAATGCGTCTTCATTGTTTTATTATATAAGCTTGGGGGTTCATTACGGGCGTTATGATTTATTAGAGTTTGTGGAGGAGAGCCTGTATTGAGCGGTCTGTTACGCTTTTCTACGGTGAGTTGTTATCTCCCGTTCGAGCATGCACCTAGAGGGTATTGCCATTTGGAGCTTACGGAGCCTTTGACGTTGAGCTCTTCACCAAATTTCAAACCAGCCTTTCTAGGTAAGATCTTATCTGTGTCATAGCTCTCTCGGTTGGTAGAATGGCATTGATTTGGCCGTTTATGGTTGGAGTGATAACACGTTTAGGTTTCAAGACTAGGGTTGGTTGAGTTCGTTGTGATTTAAATGGTTTTCCGCTCATCCTCTTGGTTTGTTTCTTAGCAAGCCATCTGACTCGACAGTCCATATTTTGTTTGTTGACCTAGCTTGCTTTGGCCATCATTTTTTCCTTAACCTGCTCTCAACCTTTCCCTATCTGAGACCGCTCAGACTGTTCAGACATGGTTGGCCTAAGGCCCTGGTTGTGCAATGATGAGGCTAAGAATGCTCGAGTATATCATCAACCCTTCTTCACCTGATTCATATCTGTATGCGAAAATAGGGGTTGTCGAAGTGGTAGATCTCAGAAATTTATTGTATTTCCATCAATTTTGTAACATAGGTTTCCATATAGGAGGTGCTAGCCTTGGTTGCCAGCGGTGTGGCAACACCGCGTTCCTCTGGATTATTTTTTGTGGGTCATGAGTCTCATAGAAGGGGTCATCCATAGGGTTTGAAAGTTGTCTTGATCGATACGTGGTATTGTATTTTAGAATGACAAATGACTTAGGTTTGAACTCTCGACGCCTCATCAGAGCCGCATGCGAACTAGGTTTTATTGCCTAGGTTTTGACCTCACCTTACGTTTGGTTTTTGGTGGTATGCGGAGTTTTTTCCAGTACAAGTTCATTTATCGATGGCTAAGGACAATGCAGTAAAATAAATACTAGTCAAGCTTGTTCTATAAAGTAAATGTTTTGATAGCTTTCTTATATGTCTTTCAAGTTATAGTAGTTCTTCATTTTCTTATGCAGATGAATACATGTGGTTTATAATCGTAGGGATTCTAAGACATGTTTTGGTGTGTTTTTGTATAGCCTCAGTATGCATCCGATACCATGCCCAAGAAAGGCAAGAAGAAAGCTAAATTTGTTGAAGAAGAATCAGATTTAGAAATCATGCCTAGGGCAAAAATAATTTATGAAAACACCATATCTGTAACTGAAGCCGAGCCATAATTCAAGTGGGGGCATATATATCATATAATCCAAGATCATAAGGTTCTAGACGTGGGCTTGGAGGATTTACCCCTTTTTGAAAACATATTGAGATCGGGGATTACAAAGATATCCACATGACCAAAGTTGTTCCCTTGCGCTAAGATGATCGGGTGGATCTTGTCTATGATGGATGCAAGGGATATTATCATGTATAATGTGGAAGAAAAGGGTTTCGCCTCTTTTACCCCCGCATTCATAGCCAAATCCTACAACCTTCCCGTCTCAGAAGTCATCATGACCGATGATTGGGTAAATAGCTTGATTATTGATTATATTGGATGCACAAAAATGATGATGACAGAGGGAAATTCATTCCGAAAAAGAGCATCTGGTGAATATGAGACCACCAGTCTGCACACTCCATACAGGCTGGTAGATCTGATGCTTAAAAGGATTTTCAGCAAGGCCGATGGAAAATCTTACAATATTGGTTGCATACCACTGATGTATCATCTGACCATGGAAGGGACTATTTTTAACTGGGCGGACATCGTAGCTAATAGTTTGTCTTCCTGTATATCTGCAGCATTGGGAGGAGAGGACTGCTACAGCAAAAATCTGAGTTCTAGATGGGATCATTTTTTATCAACTGTATACTTTGCCTACACCCATTCGTGAAGATGAACTGCAGTTGGAAAGAGGGAAGAGCGCCCATTTACACAGCATACCATATTTTATGGGCCCACAAACATTACAGCTTTTACAAGCTCATCTGTGAGGAATTCATAATGCCACTTTGTCAGTTGATTTTTCTTGAAGAATGTAAATGTATGTCTGAGGATGCTTTAGAAGCTATAAGTGAATATGGATATTATTTCTTCTTCGAAGAGGGCACATATTTGAGAATGTATGGAGGAACTAAGGACCCTTCACTACTTCACAAGTATGCCACTAATTATATTGTGCATAAGGAAGCAGTAAGACGACTTTTTTTGGATGGATTCGAGAGCTACCTGTTTGATATGAAGAAGGCGGTCTTCCCGCCAATGCCTTGTTATGTTGGCGGTTATAAATTTTCCAAGTTTAAAAGCGCACCAAATTTTGTGAAAAATCTGGAAAATTTCCATTTTGGTGAGAAGAGTTTTCACAGAAATGATTCTCAGGGCAAGGTTGTTGCACACAGTGCACTTGTGAAGGTAAACTTCGAGTACTCTAATCACTTAGACAAAGGTGAGGAAGTATACCGCAATGCTTGTAATATGACTGCTTTGAACGAGCATTTCAAGAGGAAATCACAATTTCAGGAGGCAAAGGCAGCAGCAGCAGCAGCACCGAACAGAAAAGATAAGAAGAAGAAACATGAAGATTAGTCGAAGGATCAAAGAAATTGTTGGTTGAAGAGGCTCAGAGGGAAAAGGAAGAAGAAGCTATTGAGAAAAAAAAGAATAGGAGCATAAGCGAAAGGAAGAAGAAGAAAGAATACAGGAGGAGTCAGCTGACCAAGCAAAAGAAGAATCAAAGAGGATAGGTGAGGAATGGAGGCGTAAGGAACAAGAATACCAAGATAGGGGGAATCAGTGACAAAATTATGCCCAGGACAATCCAAAGAGTTTTCCTTCTACTTCAGGAGATGTATTAACAGGAGGCCACCTACCTATTGCTGAGTTAGGATTAGTACCCTTTACTCCATCTAAGTAGCATGCAATTGCAAGTTTGGATCAAGTGTTTTTTTATTCTAAGCAAAAGACAATTGTTTGGGGATTTGAAAAAGAAGTTGAAAATGGGTACTCAACCTGAGGTAACCTCGCTCAGTGTTGCAGCTGCATAGGCAAGTGCTCATAATGTTGGCAAATTGAAAGGAGTCGTAGACCAATACAAAGAGAAGATGGCACAAATAAAAGAGACCCTGAGAAAACAACAAGGGGAAGGTCAAGAGGTGAAAAGGAAGCATGAGGCCACACTTTCATATTTAGAAAGGCTCCAGGATGCCTACCAAGTCTTGGAAGCAGAAAAAGAGTCCTTGGTACTAACAAATACTATTATTGATGGATAAAGGAAGGACCTATAAAGTAAGATTGCAGGGCTTAAGACACAAAGGGCCTCAGCTGATAAACAAGTAGAGGAGTTGAAGGCCTAATTTGCGGAATTGGAGGCACAAAATAGTTCTTTGGAAGTTCAGCTTAAGACAACAAATGAGCGGAAAATTAACATCACCCCTCTCCGAGAGCACGCTCTTTTGCTCAAATGAAAAATATATCAAGTTCAGTTAAAACTTACAGAAAAAGTGTACAAGATTAAGCAAGCAGAAACCAGATTAGAAGATATCTTGGTAATATCCACTGACTTCATAACGATAACTCAAGAAATTACAGAAATTATTCAAGGACAATTGACTTGGTTGGAGACAAATCCAGAACTTCCGAAAAATGTGCCTCAAAAGAGTGTAGAGAATGTGAAGATTGAGTATGAGCTCATGGATTTCAGCAGCAAGGCTGTTGCAAGACTGACAGTCGTGGTTAGGAAAACGTTGGATAAATGCATGGATTTCTACAAAAGGGTGCTTACAACACATAACAGATGCCAGACCTCTGTGATAAAGAGACTTCAGGAGTTTCTAGGTCAAGAAGAGCATTTAAAGTACCTTCATATTCATAACAGGCTGTAGGAAGATGAGCTTAACATACAGTAGGTTAACGGCCTCAATGAAAAAGTGGTAAAAAGTTTGGTGGCACAAGCTACACTCGGCAATTGCCTGCTAGAAGACCAGCTCAAAGTCACTCCACCAAGAGCAGTACAGATAAAGTCCCATATGTCCGTGCATGAAGTAATAGTCAGAATATTGGAAACTATGGACTTCAGGACCATAGCTGCAGATGCAGCTACATGGAAACAATTCATGGATGGAGCGGCTAGGCCTGCCTAATCTGTTTTGTTTTATACACATGTGGAAAATGCTATGTAATATTTTGTATTCATTCCAATTTTCCTAGTGAGCACACTAGAGGACAAAATTTTGTAATCGAAGAGTTAAGGAAGCCTAAGAGTCTAGGGTAGCCGAAAATTCAATTTGTAAAAGTATAAGTAGAGGTAGAGTAGAATAGATAGGGACTTTTTCTAGTAGACATATGTGCTGATGCTTTTTTGTAAGGAGAACTACTTCTTTTTATAAATAAAGAGAATCGAAATTTTGGCTGGAGGAAGGACTGTATGAGCTTCAAAACGAGTTGTGTGGATCGTTGAATGATGAAGTATTTCTATTTTGGCATGTTGTACAATCTGTGAGATCATTCTAAACTTGATGAATTAATTTTGTGTTTATGAATGATTTCATTTTCTGTTATGAATCTTGTGCAATAAATGAGTAATGGATGTTTCAACTTAATAGAGCTATCTTTGTGTTAATTTTTAGATGTATTTATGTATGAAGAGTTTAACAACTATCTGTAGGATTCTATGTGCAAACAATACAGTACATTACTCATTCTAATATAAACTCTGCTCCTTGGGGATAGTTAGATTATATTAGATTAGAATAGACGAGATAGTTTTGCTTAATAGTGATTAAGGAGAAAAGGGGATAAGACGGGAGGTAAGAACCTATGCATCATGGGATGAGGTCTTTGCTCCCTGGTCACTTGCATTTAGTATAGGCACTTGCATTTCATTATAAAATATAAAATTACATAAATGGTAGACCGGGCCGCAATCGGTAAAATAGATTTAAACATTCCTTTAATTCTACGGTAGTCGGGCCACTAACAGGACGGATTCCCCATTCTAAACGATAAACAATCTAATTGGGAATGGTTATTGGGGAGAATCCCTACTGTCGATACCTAGGATTTTTCAAGGCATCGACATGAACTCATTATTCTACTAAAGAGTTCCCCAGTACTTATGATCACATGCTCTTACGAACTCACTCATTTGAATTAGTTTGGAGGAGCAAGTTCTTGGGTGGCCAGTCTTCATCCTATAACATCTCACCATTCCAACCTCAACAAATCCAGACAACCTCTGATCAATCAATGGAGCTATAAGAAAATTATAAATGGCATAAATTAGCTCCTTTCTTCCAGTTTTGATGGCAAGTGCTCCATTATTGCAAGGAGTTTGAAAATTATCTTAAAATTCTGACTCAGAATCCACATTGCAATTTTGGTAATCTTTTTTACATTTGATGGATCCCTAATATATGGAAAGTTATTACATCGAATGGTGCATAGAGATAAATGTTTTAAGGAGTTTAACATTCATCCTTTAGACCCATCTTCATTGGAATAGAGCAATCATTGACTTAGGAAAATTAAACATATTATGGAGAGCGAATTTGTATGGTGATTAATTGTATGGGTTCCATTCATGGGAGCCATCTGTCTTATGGTCATGCATTCATCTTTTATCTACCATGGATCTGTCTCCTTTCTCCATAATATTAGTTACTTTGAGTTTGACGTCTTTATCATGAATCCATAATTATGTTCATATATTCATTTTTAATTCTTTAGTTATGGTCTTATTGGAACTTCCATAGTTCATTACCTGCAATAATCTCAATGCACTGTCAGTTACCATGAAATATACATTTAATATCATTTCGAAAGAAACATTGAAGGCATAAAATATCATAATCATTTATACTCATTATTCTAGAGCCTACTAGCTCCACATAAAACCAAACTTTTAATAATTCTGAACATACTTGATGTTCCTGAGTCCACCGGATCAACACCATATCCACATGGTAACTCAATAATCTTGATGCTCCAGAGCTTACACACTCAACATCAAGGTATGTTTATCTAGGTCTTCCAATACTTAAGCAACAACATTATACATCCAATATGTTTAAACAAACACATTATCTCTTGGTATAACATGATACTTCTAGTGTCTATGCATATAGAAACCTATTCAAAAATTTTATGAATCTATTTCCTTATCACATATATGCCATATACACAACTAATCATTCTCAAAATGCTACAGTTATCATACTCAAGTACTTCGATAGAAATTTTAAAAACTTCTTACAAAGTATATTCTTGGCATATCAAGTTATCCAAACTATGTTTTTTCCAAAAAATCATTTTGATTAATGAAATTATAACATCTTGCTAACCTTCCATGATAAAGAAGGAATCATATAGATTGTAGATGTTACCTTTTTCCATCAAGGAATTCATCTTTTGCTTCCAATTCTTATCGATTCCCATTCAACAGTGCTTCTTGCAACCATGTGTATTTGCATTCCTTACAATTTCTTGGTAGATAGTATTTGCATTATCATCTCATAAAGCAAAGTATAAAATATTATAGCAAGTTCCTAATTTTAATGCTCGTAAACTCTTAATGCAATAAGATTTTCTTTTGTTTAATCTCAATGCATTACTCTCTCGACAACTTAGTCGTAATTACTTTTCACTTACTTGCACCTTAAGTAAACATCATACCTTGCTTTATATAAGCTTGAATTGACATTCATCTTTTAAGGCTATCATTATATTTATAGTATAATGCACTCGACTTTACTTGCTCTTTAATCAACATTATGCATATAAAATAACATAAGCATGGCTTTACATAGGTACACCAATTAAAGTTATTGTTGGCATGGTAATGTATTCATGTTCGCATTTACAAATCCTCGTAATCTATTGGAATCAAACACATCACATTATCTATCTTTAGACAAACTTCAATCTTCATGCATTTATTTATGTGACGATCATTAATTTGAAATATAGCCTTTCTATAGTATGCATGCCAATAAGTAACATAAAATCTCGTATTTAAATCACAAAGTTCACAACATACATGTATGCAGGCGAGTCCATTAGTTTTGTGTGTTAAGAATCGACTCTGATACCACTTTTTTTTTAACAAAAATGGTTGAAGAACTTTTTATAAAAAATGAGTAATTAACTGTTACAATAAACTGGACACAAACTGCTCCCGGAGGAAGACCAAGTCCGTGCCTCCTTGTGCTTCCTTTTCCATTTTGTTTTTTTCATTATCATTTCCTATTCTATGAGTACTGTAACTCCTTATAAAGTTCCCAAGCAGAAGAATACAAAAGCAGAACATTCAAAAAATCTAATGGATAGGTGCACTAAAAAGGGATCCAACTTTTCTCATAAGCATGTTGATCACATAACAGGTCTCCGCAATCTAATCCCACTCCCTTATTGGCCATATTGTCCGCTTGTTTATTATTTTCTCTCAAAACACGAAGGAAGTTGATAGCTTTGTAGTCATTTACCATACATTTTAATAGATGATGATTCTTGGTAACTGGATTCTTTCGATTCCTCGTTAGTTTCTTCGCTTCCCCAATGATCATACACGAGTCACTGAATACCACCAATTCCTCAATGCCAACTTTCCTTGCTAGCTCCAATCCTTTTATTAATGCTAACCATTTTTCCCAATTGCTAGTCTTCTTGTCGATTCCCCAAACGTACTCTTTCTTCTTGGTTCTTTTAGAATTGAAGTAAACTCCCCTTGCTCCTACCATCCCCAGGTTGCCTTTCGAGGCACTGTCAAAGAACAAAGAACTATATCCCAGTTTCTTCCACCAGATTTTGAACTCTTCCGAGTTCATTCTTATTTTTCAAGATTGCAAAATTGAATTTTTTGAGGAGTTGAATCCATGGTAGATGTGGCGGGAGGGCTAGAAATTCATAGACCCAAACTCTTTATTCTGTTGTCAATGATTCCTTGTTGATGTTGTGCATACCCCTTATGAATAAAACTTTTCCCCATAGATTTTTTGTATCTTCTACAACTTTGCCTGGACTTTTCCCCCCCCTCGAAGATCTCTTTATTTCTCATTGTCCATATCTTCTAGCGGATATATCTTGTAAGAACTTCCCAAGCCCTCACAAAATCCGGTTTGTTGAAGAGTGATCCTTGGTAGTAGTCCTTCCAGCAAGCAAATAGATCGTTCCAATTTGTTGGCAATGTCAATTCGAATTGCAGATCTTTGTAAGCTTGATGCCAAACCTCCTTGGATAATTTGCATTATAAGAAAAGGTGCTTGAGAGATTCCTTTGATTCCTTGCAGAGAATACATCTCAATGGGCCTTCCATTCCTCTTTTTCTTATGTTCTCCACTTTTCGTGTTTTGCAGTGGGATAGTATAAAAAAAACACATTGATTTTGGGCAGATCATCTTTGTTCCAAATCTTCTTCCACTTCATCTCATTGATGTAGCTGTTATGATCATTGTCCACTGATCTATAGCCTTCCTTCACCGTATAGCATCCCAATTTACCCCAAAATCATTTGTCCTTCAACGTGTGGTGGATAGGAGTTGACAGCACTGAAATGAGTGCGTGGTATTTTGAATTGAGTTGGTCAATCTCCAAATCGAACCAATCATCCCACCTCCAATTGCTTGTCCAGGTAGAGAGATCGTGAAGGGTGTGGATATTCATCCTATCTAGGCTCTATTTTAAATCTGGGAACGCCTGCAGTAGGTCAGCAGAAGAAGCGGTTCCACATTTGTCAAACCAAATTTTTATTCCCTTCCCATTTCCTGGTGTCCAATTCAAGCGCTCAGTTAGGATATGCGCAACATTTTTACACAACTCCCATATCGGTGAGCCTTTTCTATCCATGTTGATATTTTCCACACATCTCTTTCTGGTTCTGTTCAGGTATTTTATTTGAATGATTTGCTTCCACCACGCTCCTTTTATTGTTACAATTCTCCATAGAATTTTATCTCCAAGAGCTAAGTTTTGTTTGCTTGGATCTCATATTCCAGCTCCTCCATAGATTTTTGGTCTGCAGACAGTTTCCCAATTCACCAAATGAATTTTTTTTAGGTTGTCTAATTTGCCTCCTTGCCACATAAATCTTTTGATTTCTTTTGTAAAGTCTTTCATAATTTTTTGGGGGGCAAGAGAGATCGAGCATGAGTAAATGGGGTAGGCAAAAAGAATGGAATTGATAAGGATAAGCTTTCCAGCCGAATTAAGCCACCTTGTCCCCCATGAGTTAATTTTTCTCTTAATTTGGTCTATCATCCCTTGCTAATCAACAAACTTTTTTCCCTTTGAAGATTGGGACCCCAAGGTAATTAAAGGAATTCCATGTTGCATTTCATTCGAATCCAAGGGTCTTAAGGGGAAGTTCCAACCGTAAAATTTGGACTTGGTTGAGTTCACTTTGCCATCGGTTTCTTTGAGGAAAGTAGATAGAGCACATTTGAATCTTTGTGAAATTGTAATAGATGCTCCTCCTAACATAATGGTATCATCAATAAACTGTGCATGGTTGGCAGCTTTCACTCCTCTGGCTATCTTCAAGCCTTCTAGATCACCAGACTCTTACAAATGTTGTAGCTTTCTGCTCATAGCTTTAGCCACCAGGAGTTAGAGGAATGGGGACATCAGGCAGCCTTGCCGGAGCCCCTTGGTTCCCTGAAAGAATTTGGGAGGTATACCATTTACTAATGGTGTGATCCACGACCTGCTAATACATGCTTTTACCCATCTTACAAATATTTTGGAAAATCCAAACTTGGACATGATTTCAAAGAGAAAAAGGTGATTTACTCTATCAAATGCATTTGTCATGTCCAGTTTAATGGCCATACCTTGTTGCTTCCTTTCCACGCTAGAGTGTATAGATTCCTGAATGATGATAATATTGTCCAGAATTTGGTGCCCTACTACAAAACCTCCTTGCAAATATGAGATGAAACGACCCATGATGCTTTTCATTTTTATAAGGGTTACAATACTCATAGAATAGAAAATGATAATGAAAAAAATAAAAGGGAAAAAGGAAGCACAAGGAGGCACAGAATTGGTCGTCCTCTGGGAGCAGTCTGTGTCCAGTTTATTGTAGTAGTTAATTGCCCATTTTTTGTAAAAAGTTCTTCATTTTTGTTATAAAATAAAAGTGGTATCAAAGTTGGTTCTTAACACACAAACCTAATGGACTCACCTGCATACATGTATGTTGTGAACTTTGTGATTTGAATACGATATTTTATGTTACTTATTGACATGCATGTTATAGAAAGGCTATTGTTCAAATTAATGATCATCAAAGTACATAAACTAGGTTGCTTAGAAACATGTGCTAGAATGCGTGTAAGCAAGTTTATATAGATTTGAATGCATAAATAAATGCATGAAGACTGAAGTTAATCTGAAGATAGATAGTGTGATATGTTTGATTCCAATAGATTATGAGGATTTGTAAATGCGAACATGAATACATTACCATGCCAACAATAACTTTAATTGGTGTACCTATGTAAAGCCATGCTTATGTTATTTTATATGCATAATGTTGATTAAAGAGCAAGTAAAGTCGAGTGCATGATACTACAAAGATAATGATAGCCTTAAAAGCTTAATGTCAATTGAAGCTTATATAAAGTAAGGTATGAAGTTTGCTTAAAAGTAAGTGAAAAGTAATTACAACTAAGCTGTCGAGAGAGTAATGCATTGAGATTACACAAAAGAAAATATTGTTGCATTAAGAGTTTAAGCGCATTCAAATTAGAAACTTACTATAATATTTTATACTTTGCTTTATGAGATTATTATTTTATGAGATGATAATGCAAATACTATCTGCCAAGAAATTGTGAGTAAGGAATGCAAATACACATGGTTGCAAGAAGCACTGTTGAATGGGAATCGGTAAGAATTGGTAGCAAAAGATGAATTCCTTGATGGAAAATGGTAACATATACAATCTATATGATTCCTTCTTTATCATGGAAGGTTAGCGAGATGTTATAATTTCATTAATCAAATTGCATTTTTGGAAAAAACATAGTTTAGATTACTTGATATGCCAAGAATATACTTTGTAAGAAGTTTTTAAAATTTCTATTGAAGTACTTGAGTATGATAACTGTAGCATTTTGAGAATGATTAGTTGTGTATATGGCATTTATGTGATAAGGAACTTGATTCATAGAATTTTTTAATAGGTTTTTATATGCATAGATACTAGAAGTATCATGTCATACCAAGTGATAATGTATTGTTTAAACATATTGGATGTATAATGTTGTTGCTTAAGTCTTGGAAGACCTTGATAAACATACCTTGATGTTGAGTGGGTAAGCTCTAGAGCATCAATTATTGAGTTACCATGTGGATATGGTGTTGAGTCGGTGGGCTCAGGAACATCAAGTATGTTCAGAATTATTAAAAGTTTGGTTTGATGTGGAGCTAGTAGGCTCCAGAATAATGAGTATGCTCAGCAATGATTATGATGTTTTATGCCTTCAATGTTTCTTTGGAAATGATATTAAATGTATGTCATGGTAACTGACAGTGCATTGAGGTTATTGCAGGTAATGAATCATGGTAGTTCCAATAAGACCATAACTAAAGAATTAAAAATGAATATATGAACATGCAATTAAAAAAATTTAATCCAACTAAAGACTAAATAGATAAAGAGTTATAAAACTTTTGAGCTGACCACGAGGGATGTCGTGGGTTATAAGGATTTTAACTTTTAAGAAAAAATTTCTACACTAAACATATACTTTTAAGATAAAATATACATAATTAACCAACTAATCAAAATGGAGAAGAAAGTTGGATAATAATAGTGCGATCAAGCAAGAGAAATTGATTTTGGTGTTGAGTGTGTTTGCTTTGAACCACCTAAATTGTTTAGTCTCACTATGCATAATTACAATATGCAATAAGGCTTGAAACCGATGCTTAATTTTCAAAATAAAAGAATTGAAATATTAACAATGATTGTACACAAAAGAATCTTTGAACAAAACCTAATCAATTATGAATAAGCCAGAGATGCCAGGGAGCACCCTCGAGAGGTGTTAGGCTTTGAAATTTTTTATACAACTAGCACAGAGCTTCTATTGAGCACCCTTGTGAGGTGTAAGGCTTTGTTGAGTACTCTATGATATTAAAGTCCTAGGAAAAGAGCTTTCATTGAGCACACAAAGAAGGTGTTAGGATCTGAAGCATAATTGCTATGGAACACCTAGCTAGGTGTTAGGTTCTTTAGTGACATCCTTTGTGATGTTGAGATTTTAGGATCAAGGATATGCAGGATTTTAGGGCTTGAGAGCTTCCATGCTTTTTATTGAAATTTTTTTAATGGTGCGAACAAAAACCGTTTCTCTATTCCAAATGGTTTAGATCTAGAACAAAACGAGCACAACTATGCAACCTTTCCCTAGATTATTAAATTACTTGAATGTGAATCTTTCATACCTCTTCATGGAGATGATCCTTGCCTTCTCAATGTTGTTGCAATCCAATTATGAAGAAGAGACGGCTGCAAAAGATACAAAGGACAAGATACAAGAAATGAAACAACAAGATAACTTAATGAATATGTGTTAATGATCAAGGAGAAAAGCAATAAACAACATGAACGAATTACAAATTATTTATGGAAAGGGAAAACTTATTTGTATTAATGAAAATGAAGAAATAATTACAACCAAAATCATTGAGGTTGAAGCTTCTTCTTGTAAGCCTTTGACTAACAAACTATACGATCCTTTCACTCACAAGATCCAAACTCTTTGTCTCTAACACCTAGAATAGTTTCAACAACATAAAGGTACTTTTCTGGTCCTATTCCCTTCTAATCCATGAAGGTAAGCTTGCTTATATAGGCCAAAAGGAGATAAAATGAGTTGAGATTTTATTGGAGGAAGGTGAGGGATCATCCTAGAGGTTAGGGGTTCGATTTCCACCAAATATAATTAGTTGGGATAAGCCTCCAGAAGAGCCTTCTTCTAGAAGGCTCTCGAAAGCTCTCTTTTTCCCCTTTTGTGAACGTCGATGCTCTTTGCATAATAGCAATAGACATCAGGAAGGGTTGAAGCTCCTTTCCTAAAGGAAAAGAGTGTCATTGATGTTTTCGGTTAGTTAGCAACCATCTTTAGCTTTGGATGGCACCCTATGTTAAGAGGCAGGATGCATAAGAGCTCCTAAAAATGGGCTTTTAGCAAGGTAAAATTCCTCCAACAAGTGTTTTGTCATAAGAACTTTAGGGATTCAACCAAAATGACAATATTTAGGTGTAACACGACTTTATGCAGGAGATACGTCGGAGAGTTATAAAAATCCGATGAAGGGTATCGTCCTTGTATCGGACGAATATAATATATACGGATTGAAGAGGCCTACACATGAACTAGTGGTTCTGTGAGGAGATGACCCTCATGTATATATGCATGTCATCACTTCTAAAAGAAGATTTCAGCTAAGAAATGCTTGGAATGTCAAAGATACACAAGAGGTATGTGTGTGATTTTTTGGTATTTTACGCACAATGATATGATGAATGATGAAAGTATCAGATGCAAAGTAATGTATGAAGTGAATCCTCATGTGACAAACGAGATTAAATGATTGTTGTTATGTGCATTGGTAACTCCTTTTAGTGGGTATATGTTTCAATATATGTGAGAACGTTATGATAATGCATATGTTATATTAATGTGATATGGATTACTTATGTTGTAGAGCAATGTGCAAATGTTTAAATGTACTTGTGAAAGGTATCACTATACAAAGCGTATAGATATTGATGATAAAATGGCAAAGTCATGTGTTAAGAAATGCAAATATGTGAATGATTAGTTTTAAATTATGGATGTTATATATATGTCATGTATGACTAACAAATAATGCAGGTACATTTAGAGGGAAAATTTAATCTTTAAAAAGCTGTCATGGACAAGAACGACAATATATTGCAAAAACAATTACTCTTTATATTTCTTTTGATTTTAAAAGAATCATATAGGTGCATATGTTTTCTGATAAATTTTGGAAATAGTTGTACTCTTTGTAAAAACCACAGGTTATGACAAGCAAGGTTTCTTAGAGACATTCTAAATAAAATACAAAGCAAGCAACAATAGATGAAGCTTTATATTTGAAAGGGCAAATGTATGTTGAAGGAAAAAAAGGGCTTTGCAGATGCGAACACCGAGGACAATGTACTTTTAAGGGGGGAGGATGTAACATCCCCTCGGCTACTCCTATTCTTCGGTAACGAAAAAATACAAGGTAAATTCACATGTACAACTTTCCAATGAGAAGCTCAAGGTCAATAAAAGCACTATAAGTAATGTTATTTATTTTTCCAAAGTTGTGAATTGTTTTGGTAGATTTAGGATACTAAGGGTTGGACTTGACTTAACGAATTGGGGCATGAATCCACTAGGGAGAGGGAGAATGGCAAGGAAGCCATGAGGATCTATGGTTCAGATGATGAATGGCATCTTGGTTTTACAACACCTAAATAAGAGTTAATTTATTAATGCTTACTTAATCACCTAAATTTTTAGGTGTCTTCCTAAATTAAACCAATTGCTAATTGTCGTAGGCAAGTAACAAGCTTCTGTGACTTATTTATTAGCAAACTAAGTACTATTGAATGATTATTGGTAAAATAATATGATAAGGATAGGTACTTTTAATATCCTAGTTTCAACAAGAATGTCGGGAAAGTAATGATAACACCCGTAAATGAAAGGAAGCTAATATTTTTATATTGCGATCACCTAGGGTATTAAAAATTAGGAGGTAAAATATAATTTCATAGAGATTATCCTTAATGATTATTTTATGTTACAAATATGAGTTCATATAAAAAAAAATTATAGATATGAGAAAAATAAGTAACATGTATGTGTTGTTATTATTATAGTAACCGTATAAATATATGGGAATTTCATATATTATAAATAGGACCCTAAAAATTTTTATTGAGCCTCTACTGCGACTATGATCTAGGGTTTGACGTTCGGAGGAGGAGCCCGTTCGGTTTTTTATGCCTGCACGCATGGATCCTTTCGAGGAGGAGAGAAGATGCCTCTCGGACGATTCCTTCAGGGTTTTTATTGAATCCTCGCCTCCCCCTTCAGCCTTCGAGATTCAAGTGTCCAACTTTGTGAGGCGAGCAGTTGCTCCTCGCATTCAGATCATGTCGGCGGCTTCAAGAATGAAGGCCCTTGCGTTGAGTGAGAAGGGCCTAATAGGTCAATTCATGGGGATTTGGCCCTCACCAAAAACCATGGATTTTTGGACCTCTAAGAACTTGATGCCTTTGATTTCCAGAGGCTTACAACATTGTTTCTGTGGAAAAAAAAATTTGTGTTCTTGTTTGAGAACAAAGATGATAGGGATATCATCTTTAGAAGCGGGCCTTATTTCATGGGATCGAGAGGCTTGTATCTAAACCATTGGAGTTTATCTTTTGATCCAGAGAAGGACATTCCCTCAGTAGTGTCGTTCTAGGTTCGTCTTCCTCATCTCCATCTACACTGCTAGAATGATGAGGCCCTTCAAGCTATTGGAAATACCCTTGGAAAATATATCGATAAGGCAGAGCCAAAGGGACCATTATTCTCATGTGCAAGGAAGCAGTGAATCTATTCATGGATGGGTGGGAACACATACAAAAGGTCGATTATGAGCAACTTCCTTTCAAGTGTAGAAAGTGCGATGAATACAGTCACTTTGTCAAAAAATTTCCTACATAAGCACCAGAGGATCCTAGGAAAAACCTAGAAGAAGGATGGCAACAAGTTAAATGAGGGAAAAAGGGGCCTTATGTTCCTCCTAACGCAAACAACGGTTCCCAAGTAGAAAAAACTAAGGAGCATGCCCCAACCGCCAATGGAACGACCTCAAGCAATCAATATATGGCTCTTCATATAGAAGAAGGAGAAATCCCTTCAACATATATCCCTCCCGAGGGTGATGAAATAGAAGAATGTGGGGATCTGACACCAAGCACACTTCCTAATGCAAGTGAATATGGGATAGAGAAAACACTCACAGGATATTCCTCCCCAGGTAGATCTTGGGCAACGATGGTAAAGAAAAGCAGAGCCAATTCAATGGTGGAATCCCCAGGCTATTCCTCTTCGCAAGGATCTCAAGAAATACCAGATCAAGCTCCACCTCTGTCCACTAGGGGAATAAAAAATCACAAGCACCGTAGGGATCAAGAAGCAGAAAGAGAACCTGAACTTGGGAGGCAGATGAGCATTGAGGAAACTAAGCTTCTACAAAATACCATAAGTGCTGGAGGATTAAGAGTGGACAACAAGTCTCGAGAAGGACCTCAAAGAACAAAGAAATAAAGATAGTAGTCTCTTAGAATTGCAGAGGCATGGGGAGATCAGTCAAAGTGGAAGCTATTAAAAATATTATCAAGTCATAGAGACCAGCCATTCTAATAATTCAAGAGACAAAAATGGTTGAAGAGGAGGTAATGGCCGCCCTATCTCATCTTCACTGGAAAAACTATCATGGGAAAGCTATCAACTATAGAGGTGCTTTAGGAGGAATTGCAACCTTTTGTAATTCGGAAAAATATACAGTAAAATCAGTAAAGGAAACTAATCATTGGATTATGACATAGCTGCAATGCAAAGACAAGCAAGAGTTAATATTTGTTTGTAATGTATACGGACCAACACATTACATGGATAAGATGGTCTTTTGGGAAACTCTCAACTTACTAAGTGAGAACTTGTAGGGAAAAGACTCTATTTTTGCTGGGGACTTCAATGCCACTAGATCAGAGGTGGAGAAGAGGGGAGGCTCGATCATTAGGGACCCCTTTGGAGATAAAATGGAACCTTTAGAGATAAAATGGAAGACCTGATGGAAGATCTGGATCTATTGGACCCCCCCCCTTAAGAACGATAAATATACTTGGAGTAACAAAAGGATGGGCCCTGGACATATTGTTGAAAGACTCGATAGGTTTTTGACAAGCTCCTCCCTCCTACAAAGGGAATTGCTCTCGATCTACCTAGCTCTTCCTTCAGCAACTTCAGATCACAAACCGATATACTTGTTCTTATCTCCTTCTGAATATTTGGGTCCTATCCCATTCCGTTTTAATCATGTTTGGTTGTAGGATTCAAAAGTTATAGAATTCATTCAAAAGGATTGGAATTTTAGTATCTTTGGCTCTCCTGGCTATATATGGGAGCCAAAGCTAAGAGCAGTACGTATCACTCTCAAGAATTGGGCTAAATTGTCTTTTAAAGGGCCTTCTTTTCACAAGAAACAAACTCAAGACGATCTTGCAACTCTCAAGAAAAAAAATGGAAGATGAAGAAGTGACTTTGCTCTCTCTAAACCAGAAAAAAGAGATGAATATGAGGATGTTAAAGGCAGCCAGGCAGGAGGAGGAAGATTGGAGGTTGAATTATAGGCAACTTTGGATAAAAGGGGGAGGCAATAATACTACCTATTTCCACAAACAAACTAAAGCCAGACTAAGTTTTAATATTATCAAAGAGCTAAACGATAGGAGTGGACAAAAAATCGAGGGGCATGAAGCAATCAAGAGCCATATCTTTTAGCACTTCAGAAATCTCTATACCGATAATGAAGAGACGAATCCCATATCTCAAGTTGACCTTCTCTATGTTATCCCTCCTATAATTTATGATTCTAAAAATGAGGAACTAGTGAATACAATATCAAAACATGAGATTAGTGAAGTGATTTGGACCCTGCATCTAGACAAGGCTCCGGGACCCAATGGGTTCACTATCAACTTCTATCGGGTTGCGTGGGACATCATCAAGGAATATCTAAGAATGATGCTCAACTAGACAACCAAAAAAGACAAAATTGGTGGGACCACCAACTCTTCATTCCTGGCTTTGATTCCGAAGGAAAAAAAGCCTAACTTTGTGGACAAATTTAGGCCAATCTCACTATGCATCACTTCTTACAAGATTCTCACAAAAATGTTGGCTACTAGAATGAAAAAACTCATGAAGCAAATAATATCGGACTATCAAGGAGGATTTGTAGCCGGGAAACAAATACTAGACAATATCATTATTGTTTAAGAAGCCATTCATTTCAGCTTGGAAAGAAAGCAACAAGGTATGGAAATAACTCTAGACATGGCTAATGCCTTTGATATGGTTAATCATTTCTTTCTTTTTGAAATTATGTCTAGGTTCGGCTTTTTGAAGAGGTTCATTAGATGGCCCAAAGGTTGCATTAGCAGTCCATGGATTGCTCCATTAATTAATGGTAGATGATCTGAGTTCTTTCAATCTTATTGGGGTCTCAAGCAAGGCTGCGTGTTGTCCCCCTTCCTCTTCGTCTTAGTTACCGAGTCATTGAGCAGGAAGCTTCAAGCTTTACAAGAAAATGGAAAAATAAAAGGCCTAAATATTGCCAGGGGAACCAAATCCGCAACTCATGCCCAGTTTGTAGATGACACAATTCTGCTTGGGGGGGCTTCCACGGTGACTGCAGAGAGATTTAATGAAGTGTTGTCCCCTTTCCTCAAAGCTTCAAATGGTAAGGTAAATCATACAAAATCTAAGGTTTATGGATATAATTGTCCACCCAAGACGTTGGCAAGGATAACAAGGGTTCTAGGCTTCGAAGGCAAGCTAAATTGGAACTCTTTCAACTATCTTAGGACCCATATCTTTAAAGGAAATAAAATTTCAGTATGGAGTAAGGTGGCTCAACCCAGCAGGAAAGATCGTCCTCATTAACTTTATTCTCTCATCCTATCCAATTTATACTTGCTCGATCTCTATAACTCCAAAAAAAGCAATGCAGGAAATCACAAAGGAGATTAGAAAATTCCTTTGGCAAGGAGGTAAGTCAAATGGTTCAAAAAAATTCCACCTCGCTAATTGGGATACTGTTTGCAGTCCGAAAAATTATGGAGGAGTTGGAATAAGAGACACGACACTGATGAACCTCACTTTAGGAGTGAAAATCCTTTGGAGAATTGTCTCCGGAGAGAAGGCATGGTGGCAGGATATTCTTAGGAAAAAATATATGAAGGGAGCAAGGAAAAGATGTGTTGATGAGTTTCCCCTTACACGGAATGGATCTCCAATTTGGAATCTTTGTAAGAAGGCGATCCATATCATTAAAAATAACTTGCACTAGATCCCCAAAAATGGTAAATGGATTAGAATTTGGTCTGACAATTTAGGGCATGTCTCTCTCGCAAATCACTTGGCTGCCTTTGCGGATCTCAAGCAATGGCTAGACCAATTAAATATCTCCAACCTTTTTAACTCTCCTCTTGGAACAATAGCAGAAGAGGGGATGGATGGAAAGATTTGGAGATTCCATAGCATCTCATATTTGACTTTATTGCTATACTCTCTCTTCTTCAAGGGTCTGCGCCTATCCACCGTCATCTTTCTGATGGTAGAGGTTGGGGAAAATCGGGAATCTATACCGCAAAAGAAGGATATTGAATCACCTCCGGCAACAAAGAAAATAACAAAACATATATAAAGTGGAATAAAATATGGTGCAAAGATGGCCTTCCAAAAATAACGCCTTCTCTGGATTTTAGCGCACTGCAAAACCCTGACAATAGAGAATTTGAAAAAAGGGGGATTTAAGGGCCATCACATTGCATCCTTTGCAGAGAGTCAGAAGAAACTCTTGATCATCTCTTTCTAGATTGCAAGTTCTCTCAAGAAGTCTGGTCTCGTGCCCTACAAGAGCTACATATAAATTTGATCCTTCCAACAAACTGGAATGACCTTTTTGCTTGCTGGAAAGACTATTATCAAGGTTGTCTTTTCCAAAAACTAGTTCTCACAAGGGCTTGGGTTTCCCTCCTAAAATACATTTATTGGAAGATATGGGAAACAAGAAATAAGGAGATGTTTGAAGGCAAAGTCTCCAGTCCAGGAAAAGTAATGTCTTCTACAAAATCGTTGTGGGTGGAAACTTTATTAACTAGGGGGGTGATCCATATCTATAAGGAACCTTTTTCTGAAGAAAGAGTGTGGGCAATTTATTTTCTGTCACCTTTTACCCATAACTGGCATATGACTGCTCGAAGGCCTAATTGTTTAAAATGGCAGCTGAGGTTGAGCTCTGAAGATTTTTCCAGATGGTGGTTGAATCTTGGCTATAACTCCCTTTTCTTTGACGGGGCCTCCAAAGGAAATCCATGGGTGGAAGGGGCAGGAGGAGTCATTTTTTACTCTAAAGGGAATACGCAGAAGGAATATGCTTAGGGCTTGGGAAAAAAATCCAACAATGGTGTTGAGTGGCTTTCCTTTCAAGGGACTAAAGATAGCAAGCAACTGTGAAATTGAGGAGTTAGCAATTTTTGGATACTTTCTCATGATTATAAGGGAAGCAAGAAAACTAAGCAAGAACTACAAGAGTTTGCCAATTAAACTGTATTACATCCTTAAATTCTTAGGAAGTGAGTTTAAATCTCTTAAGTTCTTTCATATTTTGAGAGAAAATAACAAACATGCAGAATTAATGGCTAACAAAGGAGTTATATTAGACTGTGGAATACTAGTATGCAATGAAGAAAGGCATGGAATAAGATGGATCCCCTGGATCCCTTGATCTCTACTTTATCCCCAAAAAGGTTCCCATGGACCTCGAAGTAATTGGCAGGTAAGTACTGTATGGTCTTAAACGGTGATTGGGATGTCTGATTGCAATTCAATTTAGTGGCTCCCTTACCCAAAATTGATGTATGGAGAAGCAATGCTCGCAATAGGAGTCTTAGGATGATGGATAGGAAGATTGTTATCATTGGGATATTTAGATTGACCACAAAGCATCAAGCTGCTCTCTCATTGGGCTAGCTTGCGGGATGGTTTATCCGGCTGGAGAGAAACCCATACACCTCAGCATCTGGAGTGTAACATCCTCAAGCATAAAGGTCTTTGGTTCAAGGTACTGGGAGCTTCATGATCAAAGAAAAGACTACAACAAAGAGGAAAAGGAGGATCATGCAATCTGGAATAAAGCCCGCGGTGAGAGCAAAACCAAAGGAAGGAAAAACCAAATCTGTTTCCTCCGCGATGATATCACAATCAAAAACAAAAAAAATAGTATCTTCTCCTTGGCAGAATCAGAGGTCAACATCATCGATCTTCTAAGCTTCGTGAGAATACAGACAAGTTATAAAATAGAGAATATTAACAACATGCTACTACTTGGCAATGGGATATGACGCAGGGCAGTCAACTGGTCAACGATTTGGCATTAGGATGCTGCGAAGGATGAGACGTTGAGCAAGCCGGTCTTAATAAGCACTCAATCAACAATGTTAGCTCTCGATTCAAGCATTTATATGCAAGATCTTAATGATGTTAAAAACCACTCCATAGAAGCAATTGAGAGTCTTTTTGAAATTGAAAGAACCAGGTTGAACTCCAATGAAATCGGTTGCACTGACTTAGTGTATGAATTTAGCCTCTCATTTGCTCAAAATTAGTGTAGGATTTCAGCCTCTGAAATGAATTGTTTTTGCTTACTACCTCTCATACAATTTGTAAGGAGGTGTATTCTCCATATACTAGGGGTCTTTTGAGATAGCTATAAATATGTTAAATATGAACAAGGAGTTTTGGACGTTGTCCTCCTCTGGGAACAGTCCCTCCTTGACATGATGTAAATTTTCTTTATTGGTCCTTTTTACTACAAAAAATACTCAATCGTTTCTGTTAAAAAAATAGGACCCTAAAAAAATATGTATGTACATACCAAAAGAGAACGTAATTAGCTAGAAGAACAAGCAAACGCTATTTTAACAAAATGTGGTTAGTTAGGTTTCTTGATATCACCGTAACGAAATCCCACCAAACTGCAGAGATGCTCAACTAGAGGGAAGTCTCTCTCCATGAGAACTGTAACTCTAGTTTTTCATTTATAAATTACAACTCTACGATCATAACATTTTTGGATGCATTGGGGGGATAANAGAGAGAGAGAGAGAGAGAGAGAGAGAGAGAGAGAGAGAGAGAGAGAGAGTAAATACCCCATCACTCTCAACACTATTTTATATCGATACGATTTATTTAGTTCACAAACATTGCATTGAGAGGTAAGGGATGGTCTCAGATAAAGAACCAGTCCTCTCATTAATTCAATTGTTTATTTTATGAAATTTCTGCAATAAGAGCATCTTTAACTGAGTTATTTCACTGCTTGTTGATACGTTTAATGAATCCAAGTAAAGAGTGGTCCCTCTCTCAATAGAGAACTGACACTACTATGTGAAATCTAACTACATAGTGGAGAGATTTTCTTATTGCACAAGAAAGGAGAGTACTACCCCTTTGTACAGAAAACCAAACCCATAATAAATACTTTTTGTTGTCTTTTGTTGATTGAAAAGGAGTAGACTCTATGGAGAGGACCAAACACATTATAAACTATGGTTTCTATTACTTCAAAACCACACATCGATCCATTTTAATTTATAAATTGTGATTTTGTTGAATGGACGAGGGCGAACTCTTGAGAGAATAACCAACTTCATTTTACTTATGAAATTATACATATAATATCTTACTTGTTGGATGAAAAATCGGCTCATTATCTATTTATATATCGAAGCCAATATTCTCTCATTTGTTCAACCTAGAAATTGTCGCAAAGCTTGTCTTTTGGGTAATGAAAACCATAGTCATAATAGATGGATCGTTAACCTATAGTTTTGTAAATGCGTTTGGCTCCTAGATGAAGAAAGTCAAGCCTATTTTGTTATCTTTTATAATGATTGCCAAAATGTAATTTGGTCTCTTTATGTGGAGAATCGGTCCTATATATATATCTTAGTTGGCAACTCCATGGGGGAGTCAATTCTTTTTATTATTTATAAATATATACAATTGAGAATCTTTGTTTGGCTTCTCGATGGAGAGCTAATACTTCTTATGGTATTATGATGTGTACTGAATAAAGAAAAATAGACATATTCATTCTTTATTTACATATGCATATAACATAATTATACAAAGCATAGATAAGTTTGTTAGAATGATAGGTTCTCTACCTTCATAGGTGTAAGAGATGTGAAGCTATTTTGATATCTCTACCACCTTAGGGGATTTATGCCCATCTCAGGAGTGGCCTCTCGGCGGAGAAACATACGTTGGACAGAGAGCCAGAAGGTTGTGAGGAAAGTCGAAGTCAAGCTCTTACTCGAGTTTATTGATACATATAAATGTTTTTCCTAGTGTTATGTTTCACTACTGTAAGTTATGATGAATGAGAACCTTAATGAGAAGTTATTTTGATTGATAAATTGTATGAAGGAAATATTACTCTGAAAATGAATATTGTCATAGTGTTGGATTGTTATTGACTGTTGTTGGATAGTTATTGTCCGACAAGTACTTTTCAACTAATTGTGTTATTACTCTTTAAGATAGTCAATAATTATTTGAGGTAACTTCAAAACAATGGAGTTACTGAAAATGCACGAGAGTTGTCCCTTGTATTTAATATGTTAGGAAATGATATGTTTCGTCAATAATTTTGAATAATAATGATATAATTGTTAAATTGGCATGCTGTCGAGTAGAGTCCATAGACACATGGGATAAGATTGTCTTTAAGTGAACAACGATGTTTTACTATTTTCTTGGAAATAAACCATCGTTGTGTAACTAATCCTAAAGCTCTAGTCATGCTCTTATACTTGAAAGAAGAAGATAGTAAGGGATTATAGTATGCCTTGTGTAAAATGTATTTAATGTTGTAAAAGATATGAATGTTGCGTAGAAGCTACTAGATGAAACTACGTGAATACAAGTCTTCATAGTGATTAAATGATAGATGCCATGTGTTGGCGAATTTACCAAGAGAAAGATGGTAGGATTGTACTCCTTCAACCTAAGGAAATTTTGTATAATTAAGTGTTAGCTATAAAGAATTATAAAGATGACTAAACTACATTGCTATACTAATTAATTTGCACCTTAGTACAAATGCCATCTTTAAATTATTGTTGCACAAGTGAAAGATTGATAACATTTAAATGAAAAATGTTGTTGCTTGAATAATCAGTTAGTTAGAAGACATAGTTTAGTCAGTTAGTTAGAAGACATAGTTGCATGCTTTTTGACTAAGTCCTTAAAGTATGGACCAAAAATAATATTAAGAGTACATGATTATAAACTCCTTTTGTGATAAATGATTAGTATCATCCAACATATTCCATGTATGTAGTGTTTAATTAAAATGAATGTACATTAATATAATTGATGGAAGGAAGGAGGAATGTAACCTTTGTCTCTTTCTGGATGAAGAGGTGTATGATCCACTCTATTCTTATGAATGTAGTGAGACTGGTCCCTTGCCATGTAGCATCTTACAGGAAGTCTATTGCATCTCTTTGAAGGAGGTAAAATTGCATGACATAGCGCAAGGGTCTTTCCCTTCTGAGTGTCAAATGGATTTCCAGTCTAAAAATAGACTGAAAGAACTCTCGATTTAGACATGACTCCTGATTTAGACATAATGACCAAATTGGACAAGGGAGGATTATAATCCTAACAAAGATTGTACTCCTTCAACCTAAGGAAATTTTGTATAATTAAGTGTTAGCTATAAAGAATTATAAAGATGAATAAACTACATTGTTATACTGATGAATTTGCACCTTAGTACAAATGTCATCTTTAAATTATTGTTGCACAAGTGAAAGATTGATAACATTTAAATGAAAAATGTTGTTGCTTAAATAGTGAGTTAGTTAGAAGACATAGTTTAGTCAGTTCGTTGGAAGAGATCTTGTTACGTTATTTTTATTAATAAAAAATATTTTTTTAAATTATAGGCCAAAATAAATGTCGGCAAAAAAAAAACCTAATATGGGGGAGATGCTGCAATCTTCCTACCTAACAAAACAATAAAAAAAATAAAATTAATTATCCATAAAAAAAATGTGGGTCATGAAAAAAACACAATATGGAGGATATGTTGTAATATTCCTACCTAACAAAATAATAAAAAATAAAAATTTGAATTATCCTCAAAAAAATGTTGGCCTTGCACATGGTTTTAAAACCATGTGCATGGTTTTAAACCTATGTGCACATGGTTTTAAAACCATGTGCAAGGCCTCCTAAACAACTCATGGTTTTATTCTACATGGTTTAGGAGGGCCTTGCAAATGGTTTTAAGACCATGTGCAAGGCACAACCCATGGCTGTAGGAGGGCCTTGCATGTGGTTTTAAAACCATGTATGGGGAAATGTTGTAATGTTCGTTCCTAATAAAATAAAAAATAATAAAAAATATTATATGTCGACCATAAATAATATTAAATATTAATAATAAAAATATTACATGTGGACCTTAAATAAAAAGATGTGTCTTTTGGTTTGAATCAAATCAATGGATACCTAAGAAGATATTTGATCACTCTCCGCGCTTGGTAGTTAAAGTAAAGTTAAAAGAATTTTTTTTCCTCACTAATTCCTTAAAAATGTACTATGGAAATTGGGTTGTTACAACTATCTATCTCATAGCATTGAGAGGCGCTCTACAATCTAGTATGGAGGAGATCTTTTCACGTTATTATTTTGTTACTAACAAAATAATAAAAATTAAAATTTTGATGTTGTAACGTTCCTACTTAACAAAACAATACAAATAAAAAATGTGATTATCAACAATTTATTGCGGATAATATGGGGGAAATTGTACATGGTTTATGAGGCAGATGTTGTAATAATATTAATAATAAAAATAATATATGTCGACCTTAAATAAAAAGATGTGTCTTTTGGTTTGAATCAAATCAATGGCTATATATAAGACACACCAAAACTGAGAGCTCCTTAAATGCAATAACTAAGAAGAAGTTTGCACCTACAAAGATTTGATTCCTCTCCAATATAGAATTTGGATTAGGCTAGTGTATTTATAAACCATATAACATGGACATGGAATTTGGCTTGTTACAACTATCTATGTGATGTATTTATAAGCTATATTTAAATGACATAATGCTATATAAGGTTTTGCTTTCCTATTAATAATTCAGCTTCATCTTTTGAAATGTTATAATTTAAAATGTTAATATAAATTAGGTATTTAATTGGAAGAGTAAATTCGTATTTAAATTTTCTTGTAAGTACAATCTGAACTTTACACTTTTGGTGAGTGTTAGAACCCTTTGGAAGGGTTCAAATTTGAATGCTGCTCCCAGTATTTGAAAGGTTCTTTGCTCACGCCCAGTTCCAGCCGAGTGAACCCTAGCGGTTTTCATGTCACCTATCGTGTACATTATCTGCTGCAACCGTGATGCACCAGTTCCATGGTTGCGTAGCAACTATTTCCTGGGCTGTTCAGTTTTCAGTTAACACTGAACAATGCGCAGATATTTTCCTTGATATTCATCTGTTGCGCTCTTTAGTACTTTAAAAAATAGAGCTCAAGCTTGGAGCACAGCATTCGGCTAAGCTCTTCCCGGTAAGCATCGTTTCTTTGTCTCAGTTCTATTTCTTTCTGAAATGGACGTGTTGGTTCTCGTCATCGGATGGAAGGAGTCGCTATTGTCCATACTGCTTTTCTCTCTTTCCACGGTGAGACTCGCTGGTAGTTTTTCCCTTATTTTGCTTGAGGGTTTTGTTTGAACCGTGAATTAGAGGCTATAAATTTTTGGTTAAGACTTGGAAAAAATGGTTAAGGGTTTATATCCCAATTAGTTTATATCGTTAAAGGATTGTAATTATTGTCGATTGGTCAAATGGGAAACCGTTGATTCGACCCTTCCACACTCTGTTATATGTAATAGCCGCTAGTTTAATGACTATTGGATTATTAAGAAGGTATTGCTTGTCTAGTTTTTAAATTTTGATAATATACTCTTTTGTTTCGAAGTTAATGTAACAGAAATTTACTCTGTATAGATCGTTTTGATCCTTGAGTCTCTAACGATGCCGAGCCTCTCGTCCGCCTAAAGTTTAATTAGTTTCTGTTCAGTTTTTTTTTGTTATCAAGATAATTGTAATTCGATAAACCCTAAGATGGTTATTCTAGCGAAATTGTACATGGACTTTGTTTTTAACCATCAGTCATTAATTCTGTTAGTAGGGTTTAGCCAAGCAATTCTGTTACATAAGCAAATTACGATAGATAAGAGTTTTGTTGATAATGACTGTAGGTGGTCAAAGGCACCTTTACTTGTGTATGATTACGTTTGCTACATCGAATTCTATACAACTTGCTCGGTTTCAAAATTGGGTTTTAAAGTTTTTATTTCTCTTTCCTGTAGAATTGATTATACTTATCGATATATAGCTTACATTCTGCACAAGCTGGGTGCAGCTTCCTCGGTTTTAAAAAGGCTTGCCTATTTAGCTTTCGGTAATCCTTAAGGGTTAATAAAACTCTGTGCATTGTATATCTACTATGCAGACTCAGGCTAACATGTAGCCGTTTTTCAATATTATTCCACTATATAGTTAATCAGGATCTCTGTAATCCTGCTATCCAAAGAATATGTATAAAGAAAATTTTTCCTCTTCAAGTGCCACCAACTGTGAGGAATAATTACTTCCCAGATCCTAATAGCTCTTTGAGCCTGAAAGCTCAAATAAATTGCAGAGCCTGAAAGCCCTGATTTTCTTTCAGAGCCTGAGAGCTCAAATAGCAGAGCCTGAGAGCTCTAATGTTTCATCATTGGTAAGCCTGATAGCTGAGTCTTTCTAGAGCGTGAAAGCTCTTCTTTTTCATAAGCAGGGGTTTTCCTTCCTGGGCATGCCTTTGATTTTCTTAGGACTTTCTTGGCAGTAACTACCTCCCCCACATTGGCCACTTGTCCCCATAGAGATGAGTAAAAGATCAACAATTGACTCAAAATTTCTGTCAATTCACGGCAAGGCTGCTCATAACCACACAATAATTTAATATTAATAATGGAATAATTCATTATTTACATTAACACTTAAAGTTGTAAACTTTGCAAACAAGATTCACCACCATTTACATGTTCATGTTAGGGGTATTACGATTGAGATTGTTTGGATCATGTACAAGGGATGAAAGACTTGGCAGGTGGCTCTCTACTCATGGTGCATGGTGTCCTTCCATACTAGTCTAGGAGTTGGCTCATGTGCACCACATAAATATGAAGATAAATATTATCACAAATCAATGGATATCAGCCAAGAATAAAATCTGATCTGCTTAGACTCGTTTAAACAAAATTGCATTCTTTAACCAAGATTAAAATTAACTTGTCAATTTTAATGAGTTGCTAAGCAATATGAACCTTGATGTCCTATAGTAATTTATCCCATAATGTAGGGCACATTTCCTTAAACAGGAAGTAGGAAGGGAGGAGTTGGCTAGAAAATTTTGAGATCCACTTCTAGGTTGACATGTCATAACAAGATAACCAAAAGAGATGACCAGATGAAACGAATAAGGATTTTTGGCAACCTACAAAAGGACACATGGGTTGATGTGTTCCAAGAAGAAGTTCTCTACGTTTTATGATAGCCCAGTAGATGTAAGGGGCCACAAAAAGGTCTTTCTTAACTCCACCTACGATTTGTACACACTATGAGTTTAAGAGAGTGAAGAGCTTCGATTATAATTAGGCCTCCAAATTCATTAAGTTGGGCATCTAGCACTTGTTTGCAAGAAAACCATCTTTATCCATTCATTGTCTTATATTTTTGGAAGCCCATTCCAATTCTAGTGCTTCTAATGATTAACAGAGATTGAAGTCTAGACTTCAATAGGGGAAGTCCAAAATAATATTTTTCCAATGATCCAAAAGACTAAAACCATATGCTGCATAAGTTCTATTTCCACTTTTGAAGATTCTCAATGTTGAAAACCATGGTAATTGGACTAGAGTCTTTGCCTCTATGTTGGGGGATTGGTGACCACCAAATTGTTTGCTCAGAAATACATGTTGAGTCTTTGCCTTTGTGTTAGGGTATTGGCGACGCCAAATTGAATGCTCTTGAATACATGCTTAATTTGAATCCTCTACCTTTCCAATTTAGGAAGGGTTGATAGCCTCCTAGGCCCTTTAGATGCTTTGCATAATAAAATCCACTTTGACTTTAACCATGATTGGGGTGACAATTAGATTTTGTAGATTCAAGCCCAACCATGACTTCTTGCCAAACAGAATTCTGCAACTAATATAGTTTCACAGTAGCATCTTTTGGTTATCCATTTCTTCTAAGGTATTGTTGATATTATTTAGTGCATGGTAACAATCCTAGTTTGATTGCTAAGCTACTTACTCAATAAAACACATTACTTAAATCTCTATCAAAACTGCACTCTAATTGTTACTAGGAATTAAAACATATCAAGTTGAAGAAAGTAGAAACAAGTAAACAAATTTGAAACTCAAATCACATTATTGTTAATCACTCTTGAACAAAAGAATCACAGTAAAAGCTTTAAACTCTACCCTTCACCCATTTCTTTCTACTCCTAAAAACCAAATGAATAAAGTCTACACCCTTAGCCTTCTCCTTTATAAACTAGGAAGAAGTATAATGACTTTGGACACATGCACAACAATGCCTTAATTGAAATAAACCTAAATCCTAGATCTGTTCTTTGCCTTGGTATTAGTGCTCTCAACTTGCATGAACGATCTATTCCCAGGAAAATGCCCCACTAGAAGAGAGTTAAAATATGCATGCATGCATTCATCTCTCTCTTCTAGGGTTCTACATCCCGTTTATTCTTGGAACGACCCCACATGCAAAGTGCCCTAACTAACTTTTCATGCAACTACTAACTAAAGCAAAATGTAGAAATAGAATTAAATGACTAAATATGAAAGAACATCTAAATTGGAATTAAATTGGTGATGGTACATGCTTTGGCATGCTAGGGGCTTGGTCAAATAATTGACCATCAACAAACTTGAAGAAACATGAATTTGGATAATTGCTTGCTTTTGTACTTTGAACACTATTTATAATCTTCAAGGCAAAGACCATTTGTATAAGGAACACTGCATCAACAACTTTCCAACATCCTTGGTCCTTCATGCTATCTTCATTGGTTAAAATGTTCCCACATCACATCATGAATTGTTCAACATTTACCACAATAATGAAATCGTTTGTATAGAAGGCCAAGATAAGGGTGTTAGATATATCAAGTAATGAATTCAAATTTGCACAAAACTCAAAACAACCTTGTATGAGTACAACCTTATTGATATTGAAATCCAAAACTAATGTTGCATGCATTGGTCGATCTAGGGCAACTCCCTCTTCTTAGGAGAGTCCTCCACAAACTTATGTAAGAGTATCATTAAGGTTTGCTACCTCTTGCTAAGAGAATAATTTTGTAACAACCTTCTTTTGGTTTTCTTCTATACTCCCACGATCCATCAGTTGTGATCGAATCCTCATTTCCTACCTCCCTCTCCTCACCATATTGATGGGGGCTAGGTTTGATCCATCATCTTTATCCTTCTCAATAGTTAAGAATTGCTCTAGTCTCATATCCTCTTTAATGAAAGCATCCCTCAGCTTCTCGAAGTCATGTAACTTCTCCTGACCATAGATAACCTCGACAAAGTTGTGCCAAGATGAATTCCAACTATTCAGAGGAGTTCAAACTAGCTCATCATTAACTTCATCACCAATTGGTCTCTCAACTCTATATCTTCATCATGTATCAATATTGCACACCTAGGTTATGGTGAGCTTGTTCCTTAAGAGCATCTCTTTGGATACATTTGCACTCTAGTGCTAGGTTTCCAAGGAATCATACATTTCGTTGGCACTGATCTTCCTGTTGATTGTAGGAGGTTTAACCTCCTCCTCTACAAGGTAGAAAAGGTCCATCACTTTGGGGAGGTTTGTAGTTCACACTTCGACGACACAAAATTAGAGGCACCCTCTAATAGGTGCCTTTCTTAGATACAGGGAATAGCCATTACTGCAATTCCATTGAACAAGTTTCAATCTCTACTCATTGGATCAACTAGGGTTCCACACCCCACAACCCCTCTCAAGTCCATGCATTGATCATTGGCATATGTTTGCTTTAGTCACTAATGCCTGGACATGATGCCCATTGAAACCCTTCAACAACTCTCTTTCCTTCAAGGTTGATTTTTCCATACACGTAAGTGTAAAAGGCTTTGGATACATCATCATGATACCATGTTAAAATTCTTAAGCACATGGTAATAATCCTAGTCTAATTCTAAACTACTAACTTAGGAAAACACAAAACACAACTTTGTATGAAAGCTGCAATTTGATTTTTACGAGGAATTGGAACACATCAAGTTGAAGAAAGTAGTAGCAAGTACATAGATCTGAAATTCAAATCACATTATTGTTTATTACTCATGAAAACATAAATTACATTGAAAGCTTCAAACTCTACTCTTCACTCACTGCTTCCTACTCTGAAAAACTAAATGAATATTCAATAATTCTATACCTTGACCTTCTCCTATATAGAGTAGGAAGAAGGTACAATGAATCTGAACACATGCGCACTAGTTCCTTAATTGAAACAAACCTAAACCTTATATCTATTCTTAGGCTTGAGATTAGTGCCCTTAATCTGCATGAAAGATCTATTCCTAGAAAAGTGTGCACATGATAAGAGAGTGCAAGTATCCATGCATGCATATCTCTCTTATAGGGATTTGCGACCTATCTAGTCTTGGAACCTTCTTACATGCAAAATGCCCTAATTAAATATGCATGCAACAACTAATTAAAACAAAACTCGAAAGTAGAATTGAACTGCTAAATATGAAACGACATTGAAACTAGTATTGAGTTGATGATGGTGCATGCTTGTGCCCTCTCTATCTCTCTCCTATATAAATTCCCTTGTTCCCTCATTCACAAGAAATCTCTCCTTCCATTTTCCATGATGCAACCTTCCTTCTCCTCAACCTAAGTCTCTCACTCTTCTCTTGAGAAAATTTACTCTCCCAATTGTTAAATTATTGTAACTTTGGAAGATATTCTTTGTACTTTTATTGTATTCTCCTTTGGATACGTTATTCCTCTGTTTGAAGATGTCCTTGATGTAATTGGTCATGTAAAAGTCATGAGGTAAAACCTTCATTGTAAGTCGGGGAAATAGTACCCACAAAAGTAATATATAAAATTTATTTTGAGTCTTCCTATGTAGGTCGACCCTAATTAGAGAACCTGGTTGACCTAGTTAGTTAGTTGAGTCACTCACTTGATGAATATAAATAGGTGAGGTGCCTCTCTTATTTACACACACTTGACACTCAAGCATTGCGCAAGAGAGAGAGAGAGAGAGAGAGAGAGAGAGAGAGAGAGAGAGTATACCGTGGAAGAGGAACATCTATTCTTGTTCTTGGGGTTTTACGCTGTACTTGGTCGAATTCTATATAGAGGAAGTTTTGCTGGGTTTTCTCCCCAATGAGGGTTTCCTAGGATAAGTCCTTGTGTTCTTTTGTGTTGTTGTGCCTATCTTTCTTTCAGTGATCCTTTGCTTATGGTTATGATGCTAAATGTTTTAGATATTGTATAACCATTAAAAATCTAACATGGTATTAGAGCCACCCTAAAAGAAGTCTTTGGGTAGCTGAAACACTGCTACAATTGCAACTACTGGAGATTAGGGTTTCATGCTTGAAAAACCCTAGAAGTAAAAATCTAGTCATCTTGGAATTTTCGCTATAACTCAAGATTGGGGAAGGATCAAGAGATGAAACTTTTACAGGTCGAAGATGAAATCCTGCTATACTTGGTGTGTGAGTTTCAACCTCAAATCCACTATAATTTACGAGATATGATTTCTCCAAATTAGGGTTACAACCTCTCCTAGAATTCAGCCTTAAACAGGTGACCTAGGGAGAATTGATATATCTTTGGCTAGGAAGGTCCAAATGAAATTTTGCAAGATGTTTCAAATATGGCATAGACTGTAGTTTTTGTGGTCCGAGTTTCAGATCCCAAAGGTGAAACAGTGACATGTGGAAGTCTGTACAAGTTCGCTGTGATGAATAATCATAAAATAAGTCACCTTGGGAAACTTCGCATAAGTCCCACTTGGTGAATTCAATTCTACTCTAACCTGTGGGGTTGGAAAGAAGACAGACCAAGATACCTCAGCACGAAGTTTCAGACCTTGAGGAGCAAAAAATCTGTAGCTATAGTAGAAACAAGATCAATCAATTCTGTAGAAGAAACTGGAGAAAAACTAGGGCTTCCTGTTTCAGGCACTTTCCTCCACTGATCAGTTGACAAAGGTGGACTATAAACCTCACCCTAGGAAGGCGCATATTTCTATGTAAGAAGTTTATCATTTTATGGATTCTCAATTTTTGACCTAACACTCCTATAGAGGAAAACTAGGGAATCAAATATTTTGCAATTCTATCCACAGTTTTGGGAAAATAAGTATGTTGCTCAGCTCGCCTTGAGGAGGCACATTTTTATATCTAATCAAATATGAAAGATGCCTAAGTTTAAAACTTAGGTTTTCTTGGTCAAACCCTATGTCCACTAGAAGTAGTCTTCCAGAAGAGCTTTCAAGCAAGCATCAAGTTGAGGCAATCTCATTGGTAAGTTCTATCCTCTCTATTTTCATTTGAGGTTCTCATTTTTATCATGATGACAAACAATACCAAGCTTGAAGGAGCCGAGAAATTTTGAGCATGGAAGTAGAGAGTGCTTCTCATTCTTGAGGGAAATGAAGCTGCATATCCAGAGGGCAATGAAGAGCTTTCAAGCAAGCATCAAGTTGAGGAAATCTCATTGGTAAGTTCTATCCTCTCTATTTTCATTTGAGGTTCTCATTTTTATCATGATGACAAACAATACCAAGCTTGAAGGAGCCGAGAACTTTCGAGCATGGAAGTAGAGAGTGCTTCCCATTCTTGAGGTAAATGAAGCTGCATATCTAGAGGGCAATGAAGACAAATCACAAGAAGGACTTAGTCAAATCCAAGAGGATTAATTTCATTTCCATTAGATCTCACATATATCATCCTTGAAGACTCCCAAGGATATGTTCGGTGCAATGACCAGATTGTACGAAGGAAAGAACATCAAGAGGAAGATGGCATTGAATGTCAGAAATCATTTAGTCTTACTTCATAAGGATCTCTTAGATCAAGAAGAAACTAGAAGCCTTTGGAGACAATGTCGAAGAAGCAAAAGTGGATATTACAACTTTGAATGGTCTTCCAAGTTCAGTCAAGGGAGTTGTTATAGAAGGAATCTCACCTATGGAGGAATGCATGTAAGAAGAAGCTCAAATTGATAGCAAAAGAAGAAGAGATGGATGAATATGATAGTCAATCCCTAACAACTAATATGAAGAAGAAAAATAACTAAAATAAAGAACATTCTCCCATGAATAAAAGGACATCAAAAGAAGGACCACTCACAAATCAGTTGTTCAGTTGTGATGAGAAAGGACACTTTGCAAAAGAATGTCCCAAGAAGGAAGAATGAAAGGATGATATGATCAATAAGTACCAATCGATCATGTTGATTGAATTGTCCTTGATGCCAACATGGGACTTACAGTGGCTCCACAGGTAGTCATTGATGCCACCAAGTTCGTCTTGTAGTGCATAGGTATGGATGATCCCAGTACCCTCACATCCAATGCCTTGGAGCCCTTATAGATATGGTTTGTGCCTTGGAGCACCTTGTGGAGTCTTGCAAGGTCATTGAATCCACAAGATTGTATCTCAGAGCCACTCCTCATAGATGATGATGAAGACCTTGGTTATGGATCGCTGAATCCCTTGTGGACGATGGAGAAGCCCTTGATGGGTTGAAGAAGCATTAATGACCCACTCTGTGGTCATTTATGCTTTGATGGGGTCATGGTACCCTAGGAGAAGGCCTGGCAACCCCACAGAAGGTGACATGATGGATATTTACCCTTGGAGGTCCTCTTGTATGCTTTAGGTGGTTGAAGAATCCTTTGAAAGAAGTCCATGCTTATAACACTAGTTGTTGTGTGTCTTGGAGCACTAGGTGGTCCAAATGACCCATTCTGTGGACATTTGTATGATGTGGCATGATGATTGTCTTGCATATGGCAACTTAGACCTTGAAGACTAGAATACCTCTTTCTGATGATGATAGCCTTAAATAAACCCTCACACTTTTATCATTATGATCATGTAGACATGATGGAACCTATTATGGAGAACCATTACCTTGTCGTGGATGCACATAGTGGACATGAAGACTTTGAATTATTGTGAAAAAGAAGAAGCCCATGCTTATGATACTCTAAATGATACTACTCCACGTTGATGCATTTAATCAAATTACTTCTTGAATAACTTAAATGATGACATGGCTTGATGCATAATTGGAAGCTTCAAAAACCCCTATGATACCCTAAACGTGGTACCTTGATGAGGGTTTGACATGGTTCTTAGAGAGTTGACGTGAATGAATAAGCCTTGGAACTCATCGTGTTAAAGGATTGAATCATGAGAAGAAGCCACAAGCAATGTCACTTATAACGTGATCTACATCAATTTAATTGATGAGATAAACTTGTCAGGTCGACTCCATTAAAGAGGATGCTTTTTATAATATATATATATATATATATATATATAATAAATTCTTTTATAAAAAAATGACAAGTTGGCTCCAAATATATAATGGAAAAACCAGTATAAATAGAGCCAACACTTTCATTTTTGTGTGTGCGAATTTGGAATAGAGGTAGTGCTTTGAATTTGGGTAAAGCAGTGAACCGAGATAGCGAACCTCTTGAGGACTGAGGCAAATTCGATCCTATCTACAAATTTTATTTTTGGTCTAAACTTGTATTATTTTGGGTCTGTTTTACTTGGAAGAATTCGCTGGGCTATGAAGCTTGTAGTTGGAACAAAATTCAAGAACTTGTGCTAATGATGAGCCTTTGTAAATGATGCAAATTCGGTCTTGTTCCAAGGAGCAATTTTTGAAAGTACAAACCCTTATCAGTTGTTAAAATTCGACCTCAGCAAAAGGACAGTTCTCTTGGTCTGTCAAGAAGAAAGTGGACATCAATTTTAGCATGATTTATTGGGCTCATGAGCATGAGCAGTGAGCAGATCCTTATGAGCAGATATATGTGCACTTGAGAAGCTAGTCAACAGTTGATTGAGTTGTGGATGATGTGACAATGACAACCATTACTTGACAGTAACTTGTGACAACCATTATATGACAGAGATATCTTTGACTTGATAGTGGTATGTGGAAACTTGATTATTGTAGCTTGGAAAAACGGTGACATAAAATACATCTTGATTTAATAGATTGGCTTGACAGATCAAAAGTATCATATCTCTGGGAAGGAAGTTCAAAGTTATATAGATTAGTGTGAAGCTACAACATTCAAATTGTGTATACAATGACATAATAAGTGTCGTGTAAACAATTCTATCAAACCATGCCCTACAGTCATCTATAGTAGTAGTAGCTAAATGTACATATTCATGTATGATTTGGTGGATCAATTCTTGATTTAGTCAAAGGCTTATTTCTATACATTTATCTTAATCAAATTATCAAGCACTAAATACTTGGGCATGCATGAAGAACATCAAGGGCTGATAGAAGAAAATCATTTTGGGCATAACATAAGATACGTTGTGATCTATGTCAACGAAGGTGAAGATACAAAATTTATTATGAAGCATTTCAAGTTTGGAAACATCAAAAGATGGTCAAGGGCATTAATCTCAAGTATAAGAGTTATACGTCAACCACAAAGATTAAATCTAGTTTTTGTATAAGGAAAACTCATGAATAAGAGACAATTGCAAGCACTGTTAAGGAGATCAAAGCATAGAAAGCAATTGAGACATGAAAAGGCAGTAACAACTAGATGACAGTGATAGTAGTCTGACAGTAACAAAAGAGGACATTGACAAGTTATTGAGTAGTAGTAGATTGTGTTGTGACTAGGACAATGATAGACTGACATTGCATTGCAAGCTAGGTCTTGGACTTGGGGATTGGATTCTTTAACCCTTTCTCAGTTGGACCTAAGAAAACCATGCTGAGCCCTGTTATAAGAGTTGGTGTTCTTCTTATCAGTTGGTGTTGATTGTAATCACAAAGATTAAAGTCTTCCGTTTCAAATAAATAAAGTTCACCTTATATAAAGTTAACCCTTTCTCAGTTGGACCTAAGAAAACCATGCTGGGCCTTGTTGTAAGAGTTGGTGTTCTTCTTATCAGTTGGTGCTGATTGTAATCACGAAGATTAAAGTCTTCCATTGCAAATAAATAAAGTTCACCTTACATATATTCGTGTGTCTCTTTATGATGTGATTATAGTGCTTATGGCTCATAGTTGATTTAGTTAATGATGTAATTAATAACATATTGCTTGATAAACTTTGATTGATTAATAGAAGGTGAAAATAGTTTAAATTGCTCACACACTGATTCACCTCCCCTCTCAATGTGACCATTGTGTCCAACATCTCATACAGAATGATGTTTGGATACGAGGACATGAAGGGATGTTTTTGTAAAGTCTTCCAAGTAGATCTACAAGATCTAATATATAGCAGATCGAAGTATCAAAAGATGCAAACCAAGGATCGTGGTTTCTATCTGAAAGAGAGAGTCGATTATGGAAAGACACTGCTCTAGGGGCCAAACACACCTCTTAAGTGGTGGATATTACACTAGATAGTTGGTGTAATCAAAGTAGAAGAACAGATCGAGCAATCTACAAGGTTTGAGACTCTCTATAGAGAACCACCTATGCACAGAAGAATTTGTACAAGCTCAGTAGGCACCCATGGGACACAGGGACTTCACTTAATGAACATATCACATAGCACGTGCAATCGTGGGATATTAAAGAATACCCTTAATTTCAGGAGATATTGACCCAAACACTTTTTGTTGAAACCCCCTCCTAATACTTAAAACCTCCTCCCCACCCCTTTTTATACCTCAATCCTTATAAACCACCCTACCCACCCCCACCTTAAACCCCTCATCCCCCCAATACCTGCAATATATTGGTTCGATTTTTGATAATTTTAAAACCCACAATATGAACTAACGTGATATGATATTGGTTAACAAGTGAAGCCCCTGTGCCATGGGATAACACATCCAGTTACATGAGAATCTTGAAGATAAACTAGAGTGATGGAGATCCCTACCTTTACTACAAGGTTGAAGATAGAAGTCTACAAAGGATGAGAATCTCATAGATGGGTACAAGAGAAAACTTGCAATAAATTTCGAGATGGAGTATCTTGATATCCAGTGACCTTGGTGGGTGACATAGATGGATACAAAGAAGATTAGTAGCAGAGGAGGCTACTTGTCACTCCAATGTCCTGATTCAGAGAGTACAAGATGCAGAAGGAGGATGATGGTCCACCTTAGAGGGAGTGACTACTGTAGATCTCAAAGTTCGAGAATCTTGACAAGATTCTTGGGATTAGAGGTATGATGAAATCCAGAGGATATTTTCCTTATCCAAGAAAAATATGAATAGCAAATGATGTGGTATCTAAAGGGTACAATTGAGTATGGTCTCATATATGCAAGAGACCAGAGAAACTTCCAGCATAGATATGATGATTTTGATTGGGTTGGCAGTGCCATAAACAGAAAGATAACTCCAACATGTTGCAAAAAGCATACCAATGTTTCTCTCAGTGCCACCAAGGATGAATATATTGCAATTGAGAAGAAAGCAAGGGAAGATTCCTCAAGTGATGAGGAATATCATCCATAAGAATTCTATCGATGAAGATGAAGATCATTCTCTTATTCATTTCAAAATTGGATAAGAAGGGATGAATTGGTGGGACACCGTAAAATTCAACACCAATACACAGTTCTATGTGATCTGTGGTGTAAGAACACTTGCTCAGTATTTTCGATCATGAGCAAGATAGAAACAAGTCCTCAGAATTAGACGATGAAGTTGAACACATTGGTAGAGACTCCAGTAATTCATGAAGAAGACAGAGATCAAGATGGATTCTACGAAACAAACAAAGATAAGTATTTGAATTGTCATTTCCTATAAATTTGGTTGTTCAGTTATGTACATAGATATGTTCCTTGATTTAGGAAGTGTATTATGCATGTGAGAGTGTTTTGCATGTATGAACAATTTACTGCTAATATGCATATGATGGGTAAGTGGCTTATGGTGCTGTATGACATTCCATTGCTACTTATCTAGAATGAAACCTATTTGCTGACATAATGTCTTGGTAGAGATCGAAGGCATCTAGAAAGTTACCATATTTATACGGATATGGATGAACGTTGTATTAGCTAAAATAGTTGCATAATTATATAACACATATCTTTATGCATAAGAATTTGTCATTATGAATATGTTATGAAATGTTTCTAATCATACAACTATATTTGATTTGTAGGAAGGATTTTACGTAATCACCTACAAGAGAACAAATGATGAAGTTGTGGATGTATGATGCCGTTGTAGATGTACAAGGGAAGAATGATAAAGAACAAGTTGTAGAAGGGAGCTGTAAAGCTCAAGTTTGTTCCTACAGAGGAACAAGCAACATATGTGTTGACCAAGCCTTTGTGTCATGTAAAGTTGGAATACTTTCGAGACAAGCTTGGCGTAGTCGAAAGGACCTCCCTCGAAAGACCGAGTGAAGAAGATGGTAGAAGGTTGCAGTGGTGTGGTAGCTCTGCTTAGGGTAGGGTAAGTCTGGCTAGGCTTGTTGGCCTGATAGGGTTAGTAAGTCAGACAAGGCCTATTGATCCTAAGGGGATTAGTATGTTTGGTTAGGCCTGTTTAAACCAAAAGGGTTAGTAAGCTAGATAAGGCTTATTTGTCTCCAGGGAGATCCACCCATCTGACTAGGCTTGTTGATTCAAAAGGGTTAGTAAGTTAGACAACATGCTCGAATGGATATACCAGAGAACCCACCTGGGTGCTTCTCCAAGATGGTTAGAGGGAAAGAAATGGTTTCAGATTGTCTGGCTAGGCTTGTTGACCCAGAAGGGTTAGTAAGCCAGACAAGGATTGTTTGGTCCCCAGGGAGATCAATCTGTCTGACTAGGATTGTCGACCTAAAAGGGTTAGTAAGTCGGACAAGATGTTGATGTAGTGGTTTCAGTATTTTCATACTGATGTTGATGTGGCAAGTTCAATATTTTCATACTGACGTTGAAGTGGCAAGTTTAGTATTTTCATACTGATGTTGAAGTGGCAAGTTCAATATTTTCCTACTGATGTTGATGTGTTAGAATAATGATATGGTAGGTTCAGTATTTCTATACTAATGTTGATAAGACAGTTTTAGTATTTCTATACTATTGATGATGAGGTAGTTTAAGTATTTCTATACTGATGTTGATGATGATGTTGCTTCATCATTTGTATGTTGATGTTGATGATGTGGTTGTGGTCCCAACACCTTGTGTTGATGATGCTGATGTGGTTGTGATCCCATCACCCTCCACTGATAATGTTGATGTGGTTGAAGTCACAACACTTTGTGATGATGATGATGTTGTTTCAACATTTTTATGTGGATGACGATGATGATGTTCCAACATCTCTATACTGATGATGCAGATGATGATCTAGTATTTATTGATGATGTTGTTTTTGTTTCAGTATTTACATATTGATGTTGCAGATGATAATCCAGTATTTACATACTAATGATGATGATGATGTTCCAGTATTCACATACTGATGTTGCAGAAGAAGATTCAACATTCACATATTGATATGGCAGAAGATGATTCAGTATCCACATACTGATGTTGCAAAAGATGATCCAATACTCATAGAAGATGATTCAATATTTACATACTGAGGTTGCAAAAGATAATCCAGTGCACAGAGAAGATGATTCAATATCCACATACCAATGTTGCAGAAGATGATCTAGTACATAGAGAATATGATTCAGAATCCACACACTGAAGTTGTAGAAGATGATCCAGTACTCATAGAAGATGATTCAATATTTACATATTAAGGTTGCAGAAGATGATCCAGTGCATACAGAAGATGATTCAGTATCCACATACTGATGTTGTAGAAGATGATCTAGTACTCATAGAAGATGATTTAGTATTTACATACTGAGGTTGTAGAAGATGATCTTGTATTCTCATACTGAGATTGATGATGAAGATTGATGATGTTGTTCCAAAACTTCCTATGACATATATAGA
>LPNX011002518.1:17631-34220 GCA_001517045.1 Pseudotsuga menziesii | reverse complement strand
TTGTACTCTACTCGTTCCTTGAAGGTCCAATTAATTAATAGTAATTGGAGAACGGTTAGTGTCTGTTCTGCATGACTCTGGAACGTTATAGCTAAGGGGCGGATTCCAGGGTCCCTTGACTTGCCAAACGGTTTCCAGTATGCCTATACCCCTGTTCCTTTCCCCGCCCGGGTATGGATCTTGAACCTTCTCTAAATTTAATGGCCTTCAATCTGCTCTGTACGGTGAGTAACCCGGATAATAGGATAACGAAAGAGATCTGTAAATGCTAAAGTATACTGCTGGATCTTGGTATGGGTCTAATAGTCATAGGTTGATATGCTGTTAACTCTACCAGAGATAGGTATGGAAGCCACTATGGGTATATATCCAGGTATGCTTCTAGATAAGGAACTGAACCTCACGCCATAAACTGAATCCCTATCATGAGCGCGAGCATAATCAACTGGATCTACTGGGCTTATTGTACAGGGAAAGCCATCACTTGTCTCTAGCTCTTTATATGGAAGGTATACTACTTCCANTATGGAAGGTATACTACTACCACTTCTACCGCTTTTGGATCAACAACTGACTCAACCGTATCTACTAGTTCAGTACCAGTCCTTTCTTTATTGTAAAAAAAAGGCTATGCCGGTACTGATGCTACCACTGGTGCTTTGCCTCCTCCACTACTGGAGGTACCCTATAATCTCATTTCTTATTCTCATTCTAAGAAAACCATGAAAATAAATTTATGAATTCAACTGACAATTTTCAATTCTTATTCTAAAAAGCCATTAACAAAAATAGATAAAATATGAAATTCAACCAACAATTTCAATTCCTATTCTAATAAATAAATAAGATATACCTACCCTCTGTTACAGCTCCAACTCCACAGCCCTCTGTTACAGCTCCACATTCTTAATTATTACTTAGAAATTCAAGCATCTGTTACAGCTCCCCATTCTTAATTGGGGCTTAGAGATTCAAATTCAAATACACAAACCCGGATTCAGCAATTGAAAACCCAACCCAAGAAGGAATTCCATTACATATTACACTACTATTTTACTTGTTATTGCTATCGGATGGTGACCAAGCAAAGAGGGCGGGTGGTCGTTCATCTTAGAGGCGAGGTAGGGCAATCTGGGAGGGCGGAGTCAGATCAGCTTGAAACGAATTTATAGGCAGGGGATGTTACGTTTTCACTGAACTCTTGATTTCAATCTAAATTTCTGTTCCTATTTTAATCACTAAATTTTTGAACTCAAACCTTTAATTTCAATTATTATTCTTATTCTAAGAAAACCAAAAACCATGAAAATAAATATATAAGACATACCTGCCCTCTGTTACATCTCTAACTCCACAGCCCTCTGTTACAGATCCAGCTCCACAGCATCTGTAACCTCCACATTCTTAATTGTTGCTTAGAAATTCAAGCATCTGTTACAACTTCACATTCTTAATTGCTACTTAGAGATTCAAATTCAAGTAAAGAAAATATAGCCTCCTTTGTCATAAGCTGCAACAAAACAAAGACACAACACAGACAGACCGACCGATAGACTGACCACAGAGAAAAAAACAGAAACCACAGAAAACAAACAAAACACAAGGAAGCGCTTCCAAAAAAAATACAAAGACTCTAAAAGCGTAGCCTGCAAATACCAAAGGAGCTTATTAAACAAGCCAATACAAATTCAAGCATATATATATGTGTGCCTTCTGTCCACCGTCACTGCAGCGGACTTAAAAAGAAAATAAAATACTTTTGGTTTTATGTGTTCTTGATTTTTTCATGGCTTTTTCAATTCAGAGCGGACTTTTAAAAGAAAAGAAAATTCCTTTTGTTTTATGTGTTCTTTATTTTTTCATGGCTTTTTCAATCGAGCCGTTACCCAATACCCAATGTTCGGATGATAGCAGGAGAACGGTTTGGGATTTTTTGGGCAAAGAGAGCTTTCGCAAATTGTGACAACTATTCACTTTTCAAAACAAAAAGTCCTTATCTTATCAAATTTTGATAGCACTCCACTTATCAAAGCATTGTAAAAGAGAAGAGTCATTATCAGATTTTGAATCTTGAAAATCCAGTGTTTTAATGTTTTTATTTTGAATTTTGAGAATAGTATTTTAGTTTATATCATTCATTGGCTTATATTTTTGGAAGCCCATTCCAATTCTAGTGCTTCTAATGATTAACAGAGATTGAAGTCTCGACTTCAACAGGCGAAGTCCAAAATAATATTTTTCCAATGATTCAAAAGACTAAAACCATATGCTGCATAAGTTCTATTTCCACTTTTGAAGATTCTCAATGTTGAAAACCATGGTAATTGGAATAGAGTCTTTTCCTCTATGTTGGGGGATTGGTGACCACCAAATTGTTTGCTCAGAAATACATGTTGAGTCTTTGCCTTTGTGTTAGGGTATTGACGACGACCAAATTGAATGCTCTTGAATACATGCTTAATTTGAATCCTCTACCTTTCCAATTTAGGAAGGGTTGATAGCCTCCTCGGCCCTTTAGATGCTTTGCATAATAAAAGCCACTTTTTCTTTAACCATGATTGGGGTGATAATTAGATTTTGTAGATTCAAGCCCAACCATGAATTCTTGCCAAACAGAATTTCGCAACTAATATAGTTTCACAGTTGCATATTTTGGTTATCCATTTCTTCTAAGGTGTTGTTGATATTATTTAGTGCATGGTAACAATCCTAGTTTGATTGCTAAGCTACTTACTCAAGAAAACACATTACTTAAATCTCTATCAAAACTGCACTCTAATTGTTACTAGGAATTAAAACATATAAAGTTGAAGAAAGTAAAAACAATTAAACAAATTTGAAACTCAAATCACATTATTGTTAATCACTCTTGAACATAAGAATTACAATAAAAGCTTTAAACTTTACCCTTCACCCATTGCTTTCTACTCCTAAAAACCAAATGAATAAAGTCTACACCCTTAGCTTTCTCCTTTATAAACTAGGGAGAAGTATGATGACTTTGGACACATGCACAACAATCCCTTAATTGAAATAAACCTAAATCCTAGATCTATTCTTTGCCTTGGTATTAGTGCTCTCAACTTGCATGAACGATCTATTCCCAGGAAAGTGCCCCACTAGAAGAGAGTTCAAATATGCATGCATGCATTTATCTCTCTCTTCTAGGGTTCTACATCCCATTTATTCTTGGAATGACCCCACATGCAAAGTGCCCTAACTAACTTTGCATGCAACTACTAACTAAAGCAAAATGTAGAAATAGAATTAAATGACTAAATATGAAAGAACATCTAAAGTGGAATTAAATTGATGATGGTACATGCTTTGGCATGCTAGGGACTTGGTCAAATAATTGACCATCAACAGACTTGAAGAAACATGAATTTGGATAATTGCTTCCTTTTGTACTTTGAACATTGTTTATAATCTTCAAGGCAAAGACCATTTGTACAAGGAACACTGCATCAACAACTTGCCAACATCCTTTGTCCTTCATGCTATCTTCATTGGTTAAAATGTTCCCACATCACATCATGAACTGTTCAACATTTACCGCAATAATGAACTTGTTTGTATACAAGGCCAAGTTAAGGGTGTTAGATATGTCAAATAATGAATTCAAATTTGCACAAAACTCAAAAAAACCTTATTCATATTGAAATCCAAAACTAATGTTGCATGCATTGGTCGATCTAGGGAAACTCCCTCCTCTTAGGAGAGTCCTCCAAAAACTTATGTAAGAGTCTCATTAAGGTTTGCTACCTCTTGCTAAGAGAATCCTTTTGTAACAACCTTATTTTGGTTTTCTTCTATACTCCCACGATCCATCAGTTGCAATCGAATCCTCATTTCCTACCTCCCTCTCCTCACCATATTGATGGGGGCTAGGTTTGATCCATCATACTTATCCTTCTCAATAGTTGAGACTTGCTCTAGTCTCATCTCCTCTTTAATGAAAACATCCAACAACTGCTCGAAGTCATGTAACTTCTCCTGACCATAGATAACCTCGACAAAGTTGTGCCGAGATGAATTCCAACTATTCAGAGGAGTTCAAACTAGCTCATCATTAACTTTGTCACCAATTGGTCTCTCAACTCTATAGCTTCATCATGTATCAATATTGCACACCTAGGTTATGGTGAGCTTGTTCCTTAAGAGCATCTCTTTGGATACATTTGCACTTTGGTGCTAGGTTTCCAAGGAATCATACATTTCATTGGCAGTGATCTTCCCATTGATACGAGCGATCATATAATCTTTCTCTGGGATTTGTAGGAGGTTTAACCTCCTCCTCTACAAGGTACCAAAGGTCTATCGCTTTAGGGAGGTTTGTAGTTCACACTTCGAAGACACAAAATTAGAGGCACCCTCTAATAGGTGACTCTCTTAGATACAGGGAATAGCCATTACTGCAAATCCATTGAACAAGTTTCAATCTCTACTCATTGGATCAACTAGGGTTCCACACCCCACAACCCCTCTCAAGTCCATGCATTGATCATTGGCATATATTTGCTTTAGTCACTAATGCCTGGACATGATGCCCATTGAAACCCTTCAACAACTCTCTTTCCTTCAAGGTTGATTTTTCCATACACGTAAGTGTAAAAGGATTTGGATACATCATCATGATACCATGTTAAAATTATTAAGCACATGGTAATAATCCTAATCTAATTTCAAAACTACTAACTTAGGAAAACACAAAACACAACTTTGTATGAAAGCTGCAATTTGATTTTTACGAGGAATTGGAACACATCAAGTTGAAGAAAGTAGTAGCAAGTGCATAGACCTGAAATTCAAATCACATTATTGTTTATTACTCATGAAAACATAAATTACATTGAAAGCTTCAAACTCTACTCTTCACCCACTGCTTCCTACTCTGAAAAACTAAATGAATATTCAATAATCCTATACCTTGACCTTCTCCTATATAGAGTAGGAAGAAGGTACAATGAATCTGAACACATGTGCACTAGTTCCTTAATTGAAACAAACCTAAACCTTATATCTATTCTTAGGCTTGAGATTAGTGCCCTTAATCTGCATGAAATATCTATTCCTAGAAAAGTGTGCACATGATAAGAGAGTGCAAGTATCCATGCATGCATCTCTCTCTTATAGGGATTTGCAACCTATCTAGCCTTGGAACCTTCTTACATGCAAAATGCCCTAATTAACTATGCATGCAACAACTAATTAAAACAAAACTCGAAAGTAGAATTGGACTACTAAATATGAAACGACATCGAAACTGGTATTGAGTTGAAGACTGCGCATGCCTATGCCCTCTCTATCTCTCTCCTCTATAAATTCCCTTGTTCCCTCATTCACAGGAAATCTCTCCTTGCATTTTCCATGATGCAACCTTCCTTCTCCTTAACCTGAGTCTCTCACGCTTCTCTTGAGAAAATTTACTCTCCCAATTGTTAAAGTATTGTAACTTTGGAAGATATTCTTTTGTACTTTTATTGTATTCTCCTTCGGATATCTTATTCCTTTGTTCGAAGATGTCCTTGATGTAATTGGTCATGTAAAAGTCATGAGGTAAAGCCTCTGTTGTAAGTTGGGGAAATAAAACCCACAAAATTAATATATAAAATGTATTTTGAGTCTTCCTATGTAGGTCGACCCTGATTAGAGAACCTAGATGACCTAGTTAGTTAGTTGAGTCACTCACCTGATGAATATAAATAGGTGAGGTGCCTCTCTTATTTACACAAACTTGACACTCAAGCATTGCGCAAGAGAGAGAGAGAGAGAGAGAGAGAGAGAGAGAGAGATAGTATACCGTGGAAGAGGAACATCTATTCTTGTTCTTGGGGTTTTACACTGTACTTGGTCGAATTCTATATAGAGGAAGTTTTTTTGGGTTTTCTCCCCAATGAGGGTTTCCCAGGATAAGTCCTTGTGTTCTTTTGTGCCGCTGTGCTTGTCTTTCTTTCAGTGATCCTTTGCTTATGGTTATGATGCTAAATGTTTTAGATCTTGTATAACCATTAAAAATCTAACATGGTATTAGAGCCACCCTGAAAGAAGTCTTTGGGTAGCTGAAACACTGCTACAACTGCAACTATTGGAGATTGGGGTTTCATGCCTGAAAAACCCTAGAAAGTAGGAAACCATCTCATCATACTTGTTCTTTATGTTGATGATCTTATCCTTATTGGCAGTGACCCTAAACTTATAACCCATGTGAAATCCAGTCTTAAGCAAAATTTTGAAATGTCAGACTTAGGACATTTGCATTATTTTCTTGGTCTCCAAATCTTGCAAACCAAAGAAGGAATCTTTCTTTCCCAGTCTAAGTATGCTTGTGACCTTCTTCGTCGCTTCCACATGGAAGATTATAAACCAGTCCCTTCTCCCTTCCAGTCTGGAGTCAAACTTTTCACCACTTGTACTTCCTGTAAAGTAGATGCCACCTTGTATCATTATCTTGTTGGTAGTCTTTTATACTTGACTCATTCCTATCCTGACCTTTCCTTTGCTGTTGGTCATGTTGCCCATTATATGCAAACTCCTCATGAAAGTCACTAGAAATCAACAAAAAGAATACTTCGATATATTTGAGGTACAATTCAGTTTGGGATTCATTACAGTACAGGGGGGAAACCTTTGTTGGTTGGTTTCACTGATTCAGATTGGGCTGACGATCCTGATGATCGAAAGTCTATTGCATGTTATGTTTTCAGTTTGGGATTTGGACCTATCACTTGGGCTTGTAAGAAACAATAAGCTCTTGCTCTTTCTTTAGCAGAAGCATAATATCGAGCCGTAGTTAATGCCAGTCAGGAAGCTTTATGGATTCGATAGATCCTTTCAGAGTTTGGATTCGAGTAGCAATAGCCTACTCCACTTTGGTGCGACAATCAAAGTGCCATCAAGATTGCCAAAGATCCAGTTCTACATCAATGCAACAAACACATTGAGCTACACATGCACTTCAGCAGAAATATTGTTCATGATCGTGTTCTTGAAATGCTCTATTGCCCTACAGATGATCAAGTTGTAGACATCTTCACCAAGTCTCTTACAGAAGCGAAGTTTTGTAAACTTCAATCTATGTTAGGAGTTCAGGGATGTGTCCTTAAGGGGGCATAAGCTCTAATGCCTCCTTCCTTCTCCTAATAGTGTCACTTTTGTAAATCCTTCAATCCTATCCCAAGTTGTTCTTAAAGGGGGATGTTAAGATATTTAGACACTTAGGAGTTAGTTAAGATCAACTTGTGTAATATATCCATTAGGTAAAAGTGTGTTTCTTTAGTATGCATTAGTATGCATTTGTAAATATTCTAATCCGATGATCACGATATGTTCTAGACATAGAGTGATCCGACTGTTCAACTTCTCTTAAATCATACCTACCATTGATCTGTGGCTTAACACCCGATTGGTCTATGATCTCTATTTAAAGAGCATAGAGGGTCCTTGGCTAGTTGATCGATTATGAGAAGCTCATGTAACTTTCTTTCTTTTGCATAATAAATTGCTCCAAGCAGCTATTTGGCTGGGGCCGTTGACTGTTTCCCTCTCAAGGGTTTTAACCACGTGACCAACATTGGTGTGTTGATGTGTGCTCTATTTGTGTGAAGCGGTTTCTCAAGGTGTTCGGTATTTTGGGAGTACCCTATTTACCCGAACAGGGAGTTACTATGTTTGGTGGAATTTTATTGTAGGAGTTGCTGATCATGTTTCTGATTACATAAAACTACTAGAGAGCAGTGTTGTACTAAAACTAATCCTATGATTGGGGTGAGATTATCAACATACTAGGTTAAGGGAGATAGACGTAAAAGACTATCAATAAGAAAAAACATATTCATAATCATGCATATGACCACATTTAGACCAAACAAATTCCGATTAAGAGATTAAGGAGAGAGGATTTATGCACCTTGTTTATCCTGGTCAATCCAAGCAACTCCTTGCTCTACTTCTGATATGCTCCTAATTGCCCAACAACTTGCAAAATTGATAAAGACAACCTTCTTCAAATGTTTTTGACAATAATAAAGATTATTGATAAATTGAAAGAAGGAAAAAAACATGAAATATATGAATCAATATTTCAATATAAAATGCTAATTTCTTTATCAAACATGGAATTAACTCAGAATCTAGGAAGGGAAAGATGTCAAATATATATTGAAACAGTAGAAACAAGTACAATGTTACCTTTTCTATGCTTTGGCACCTTGCAAAACCAGAACTCTGGATCTTTTGCTTGTCTTCCCCAATAATCCGGACCAATCTCCAAGTATATCAAAGGGATGAAGCTAGTTGAGGGAAACAACTTCAGGACATGGGGAGTGGGAATCAAAGCACAGGGTTGATGATCACAAGGGATGGAGATGATATCATTCCTCCAACATAACCTTACATAGGGAGAATTCCCTTCTCATGGCCTATCTCTAATGTTTTTGTAGTCATTGAAGATAGTTATTTGGCACCTTGCAAAACCAGAACTCTGGATCTTTTGCTTGTCTTCCCCAATAATCTGGACCAATCTCCAAGTATATCAAAGGGATGAAGCCAGTTGAGGGAAACAACTTCAGGACATGGGGAGTGGCAATCAAAGCATAGGGTTGATGATCACAAGGGATGGAGATGATCTCATTCCTCCAACATAACCTTACATAGGGAAAAGTCCCTTCTCATGGCCTATCTCTAATGTTTTTGTAGTCATTGAAGATAGTTATGATTAGGTAGAAAGTAGTAATTGAGGGGGTAGTTACCAAAATCACCCAATCTGACCCTAATTTGAAAATTTATTGGAAAATTTGGGGAAAAACACTGGCAATATGAAGGGAACAAATGATTTAATCCCTTTCAAGCCAAAGGAAACACGGGTTTTCAAGATTTTGGTGAAAAACACTAGTAATGTACAGGCAAGTAGAGATTAAATAGCACATTGGCAGATCATTAGGAGTGATTTTGTCTCAAACTTAGTTACAAATCTTTTAAATGCTTGGTGTTACCGGATGAACTAGCAAGGCTAGTCACTGGCAAGCATGTGAAGGAGAAGTGACCATTGTCACATTAGCCACTTATCCAAACTTCTTTGGAAGATGGAACCTCCAAGGGGAGAGCCCTAATACAAGTCTATAAAGGGTTAGTGATTAGTGCCTTAATGGAGTCCATTAAAGGAATGAGGAAAGCATACTATATAAACAAGTATAGTCTTGTAAGTACAATTAGTATATCCACTTCAGGCAAAAGTTAATGTAACTAGTGACATAGAGAAATAAGTGAACTATCTAAATGCTTTGAACTTGAAAAAAATATGACCATTAACTATCATTCACCTTCATTCATGTGTAACTAACCAATCTAGTACAAGTGTAATGACAACAGTGTGTAACTAATCCTAGCATGATCACCAATAATAGATTTCAGACTTGTATGTAAGCGATATAAGTGTCCACTACTTAAATACATTTTAGGAAAGCTATACAAAGATAAATAATTCAATGATAACAGAAATGTATATCAACTAGTTGAAGTGTAAATAGTAGCAAGTCATATGACAGAAAAGACAATGTAAACCATGTAAATGTACATAAAGCATACTATATAAACAAGTATAGTCTTGTAAGTACAATTAGTATATCCACTTCAGGAAAAAGTTAATGTAACTAGTGACATAGAGAAAGAAGTTAACTATCTAAACGCTTTGAACTTGAAACAAATATGACCATTAACTATCATTCACCTTCATTCATATGTAACTAACCAATCAAGTACAAGTGTAATGACAGCAGTGTGTAACTAATCCTAGCAATGATCACCAATAGTAGATTTCAGACTTGTATGTAAGAGATATAAGTGTCCAATACTTAAATACATTTTAGGACAGCTATACAAAGATAAATAATTAATTGATGACAGAAATGTATAGCAACCAGTTGAAGTGTAAACAGTAGCAATTCATATGACAGAAAAGACAATGTAAACCATGTAAATGTACAATATTTGTCTACTCTAGCAGCCTAAAATGCACCATTTGAACCAAGCCAACCATGTAGAACAAGTCCTTTAATACCCTTTACCAAACAATGATCAACATTCATTGCTTAATTAAACAAAAAGGTATTGGTAACAACAGTATAGGTATTATTTAGGACTAGTTTTACCACTAACCAATGATGGATTTGTTGTGTTTGCAGGTGTAAAGGAGGACAACAAATAAGTGAATAGTCAGCAAAAGAGGGTTTCTACCAAGTATATCAGCAGCAAACCATTGAGATGTTCACGAATAAGCCTCTCAAATGCCTTCCCTTTTTTATATGTAGGGTTAGAGGACTGATGTAATGGGAAAGGAAAGGAAGGGCTTCCACAAAGTAGCAGACCCCGTATATGGTGGGAAGCCACTGAAAGGGCAGCCATCTTGGTTGGAACTTGGTAAGGCCTTGGAGTCTGGACAAGGCCCTAAAAGAGCAGACCAAGGGTAAAAGGGAGCTAGCAGAGGTCTGTTACAAGGTTGCTAGGGCTTTTAGGGAAAAATTAGGATTTTTTTAGGGCTTTTTAGGGCAAAATTTGAAATTTTTACAATTTTGGTATCTTTACGGTTCCCTATAATTTCGCCTTAGGGTTTTTAGGGCTTTAATGGACACGCCGAATTTGTAGGGAAGGAAGCCGAAATTTTAGGGAGGTTCAAAATTTGAAAAATTTTAATTTTTATGTTTTCTGGGCTTTCTAAAATTTCACCCTAGGGTTTTTAAGGTTTAGGGAGGCATGCCGAAAATATAGGAGAGGGCCGAAATTTTAGAGGCCATTTTTTTTTTTAGGGTTTTTGACACAAAATTGCAGACCTAAATTTAACCTAACCTACCATGTAAGGTGCAATATTTACACATGCAAATGCAAGATTTTGAAGGAGAAGTTTTAAGACAAGGTTTTAAGGATTCTACCTTAACCCCAGGGCATCTAAGGAGGTGACAAACCTTCCTATTGAGAAGCCTATCCTAGGTTTGACAACAAACCTAAAGGCCTAAGGACTCCTATGAAGGACATACTTCTACAAACCAAGGTGAACAAAGATTGACAAATGACCTAGCCAAGACAAAATGCAATTCTAATGGCTACCACTCAATCAATAAACATACATCATTCATCAACATTTAACAAAGAAAGATCAAGAAAAACCCTATATACCTCCTTGTGCAAGTGTTTCACCAACAAATCATATCATCACCTTTAGCAAGAGCATAGAACCAAAGAACTTCAAGAAATTGTCATCCAAACCCAGAAAAACATCTTCCTCAAGAGGGGCACATCACTTCCAAAGAGCCCTAGTACGGTAAAATAAGTGCATATTGTTTGATCACTCTTCTCTTATGTTCAAATGAAGTGAGGAGAGGTTTATTTATAGCCTCTCACACCCACTTTACAAAAATATCTAGGATTACATGCCTTAAAATTTCAATTAGAAAATATAAAATTTTAACTTAAAATTATAACATAAAATAATATTAAAAGGCCTAAAGTAGGCTTATAGTAGGTTACTTGGGGTATTTTTCCCCTAGGTGCACTACTACATTTCGATCCAAAATCCGAACTTATAAATGGTAGAAAATTATAAATGGTAGAACTTAGTGCCTTTCTTCTAGTTTTGATGCCAAGTGCTCCATTGTTGTGAGGAGTTTGAAAATGATCTACAAATTTTGACTCGGATCCACACTGTGATTTAGGGGATTTCTAGATAGCAATGGGGCCCTAATATCTGGAAAGCTATTGCATCAAATGTTGCATAGATATCCATGTTTGAATGAGTTTAACGTTTAGCTTTTAGACCCATGTTCATTGGGGAAGAGTAGTCATCAATTGAGGAAACTTAAACATATTATGGGGCCTAGTGAATTTGTCTAGGGATTAATTGTATGCGTGTCATTCACGGGAGCCATCCATCCTATGTTCACACATTCGTCTTTTATCTATGATGGAGCCATCTCCTTTCTTTGCGAGCCTAGTTACTTTGAGCTTGACGTCTTTGTCATCAATTGGTAATTATGTATGACTGACTCAAAGGTGGGTGCTTTCATTGTTTTTGAGGGATCCTTTGGCATAAGGAAGGCCGCACTTGCCACATTAATCCTTCCTATGAAGTGTTCATCCCTAGGGGTATTCCATTGCCATCGGACATCACTTTGATTAAGTGTTTACCTTTCGTGGGGCTATCACACGTTATATGGAGGTTCCTTTTACTTATTCGACCATGACCTTATCTCATGGAGCTCTATGCATACTTTGGGAGAAGGTTGAAGGCTGTCATTTTTTTATTATTGCAAGGAGAGAAAAGTGGATTTAACCACTTGTGGGAAAGTTTGTTAAGAGCAAAAATGGGATCAAATGTCTCTTGGATTGATGTAATTGTGGCATTGACCATTATTTTTTATATAGAGTTTGTTATAGTTAGTTGGAAAATAGTGGGGATTTCAAATTGTTTCTCCTACCCAAGGCTAGATCTAGAGATTTCATAATATTTTATTGTAAGAGTGAGATAAGGTTGCAACCTTTATAATGGTTGTCCTTCTCATTCATTTGGCATGGTTGGATTTTGAGATATCTCTCTCTTTTTAAACATCGTTGACACATCTTTATTGAAGCATTTTGTAGTGTAAAGGATTTCTTATATTGGGATTTCTCTATGGTTGATTGGCATTGTAAGGTTCATTGATGTAACATCCCTGACCCTCTTACCGGCAAAGAGGATGCTACCAAACCATCAGAAACCTTAGGCAACTAGCTCCATGAACATGAACATACATATAATGCTGAAATACAATGCTTGAAACATAAAACATACAAGGATGCATAGTTACTCAACATACATCAGAAGCAAACATATACATTCAAGCATCAACATGTTCATCGTGATTCATGAAACAGTAAATGTAATTGCAGAAGAAAAATGGACAAGAATACTCATCTTGTAAGAACTCATCCCGCAACCAGCTACATCGCTGCAATGTTCCACCCAACCATAGGCCAACGTGCTCATAAATCTCTCAGCAACACTGCCACCCCAGAGTTGGGTATGATTCCCCAAGGAATAAGGGATTAAGCAGGCTTACACATAGCCAAGGATACACAATACAACCAAGTCAACACAGTTGGGTTTATCAGGCCATCAAGGAGCTAGGAAAGGCTGAATGCTAAACAGGTGCACTCATGGAAGAGCTAAGGATGCCTACACTGAAGCTAGCCTGACTTCTAAGACACCCACACACACCCGACACCAGGAATTAGTCCCTTCTTTGCTTCACAATCCCTCAGGCGCTGACTTCCCCTGCCAGTACTCTTCCGGGGTTGTGGAGAAGAAATCCAACCATCTAACTCTCTTTGTGTGGCTCCCAAATTCAGGTTTCTCAAGCATACCTAGCCTTCAACCCCACTCCACACAGTTCGAAGACCAACCACTGCATACCCGCAGTAAAATAATCAGTTCACAGCTCTGTGAAGAAAACCAAAGGAAACAGGGTGACAACCCAAAATGGTGAACGCAACTCAAGCCAAGCAAGGTGACTTAGAGTTGTTCTTGGCCCTAACGTGGCCAAAAGAACTCAGCAACAAACCCAAAAGGTAACTGGACACACACAACAACCCAAACCAGGGGAAGAACAACAACCCCAATCTCACAATGAAACCACGACAGCATTACATAGTCTATAAATGGGAGAGAAGCCAAACTCCCAGCATTGACAGGGGAAAACACTTACGCAGACCACAAATCGGTAGGGGAAAACTTACACAACCAAAATCGTGTCTCTCAGGCCTCTCTTCAAGCTCTCCACAGGAGAACACACCCCCGACTTGTGCGTGAGGTAAAACAATACTCCTTGCCTCCAGGGAAAAACTTGCACAGACCACAATTAGCCAAAGGTCAAGAGCAGACCCTCCGATTGCCTACGTGAGATGAACAAGATGAAACCGTGAGTGTAAGAGTGGAGAGAATGGTGACCGTCCCCCTGCCCTTCGCATGAGAAGAGCGAGCCTGCTAGTGGAGTGTACATGGGGCAAAGACTAGTAGTCTTGCCACCCACCACTTCCCAGCCATAACTACTCCCAACTAACAACAAGAGTTTTAAATGGGTGGTCGACACATGGCAGTATCCCAATGGCTCCCATGGGTTAGACAATCCCCCCCCTTAACCTTAGGAAATCATGCCCTTTTCATTAACGTTGCACCGTCGTAGCTGGCTGTAGGTTCATTTCAATTAATGTGCATATTTACATGATGCCAAAAGTATTATGTGCCAGATAGCATGATATACCATCGAAAACGATCCTAATTGCTAAAACATAACACAACCAAAACGATGGTGGGGCTTTTTCCTTTAGCTCCACACCACGATTAATTACAATATACACATCATGTATCTTTTAATGCAATCGGGGTCAAAACCGGGGGTATTACAATCCCCTCCTCCTTGGAATAACACCGTCCTCGGTGTTCCAATACATAGGAATACATATACAATTTGCACATCCAAAATTTCAAATTTTTTGTAGATCTGTCCCACGTTCAATTATTTACTTGAACTTTTAGGATCAAGACCCTCGGCCTCCACGAGCTTCTCTTGCTGGTTCTTAGCTTTCAGCTCATCCCCAAGTCTAGGAACTTTGTGGCTGCTACCCTCTTTATGTTCCCTCGTTGGGCAGTCCTGACGGTAATGATGTCCTCTGCATTTCCAACATTTCGCTGGCTGCTTCATCTTTACTTGCTCAATTTCCTTTAAGCCTTCATGCCTAGAACGTTTCTTAATAGAACGCTTGGACGAATGTCCCATCATTAATCCACTTTCCTTTCCTTTATAGATTGCTCCCAGAAGGCTGTTTACCTTCTTTTGCAAGCAAATAGAGTCTTACAAAATCTGGTGGTTCATCTCATTCTGCCTTTTCTATATCTTGAGCATCTCTCCAAGATTCTCTTGGGTCTTGGCAATTCTTTGAAGAAGAATTCCAGCCAAATCCAACAGCTTCTGGTCTGCTGCCATGATCAATGTGCACTACTGGATTTCACTTTTCTCACCTGTGAAATACATCATTGAAATTCTGTTAGACCAAGCATAATATAGGCATTAAAATCAGTAAATTAATTGCCCAGTTGGCATGACAGTCCAAGTCTCATCAAGGAGACTTTCATATTTTTCATGCCTTCCCAATAGGCACATGAGCTCATTCATGTCCATTCTTGGGCAGGGAATTAACTATTCCAACATTCACAATTTACTTTAAGCAAATACACACATTCTATTTTTAGTCATACATACATTCATCAATCTTTTGTTTTCACAATGCATAAGTATATATATATAATCAGAAAGGAAAGAGAGAACATCAAGAGTTTTTCCCCTCTTTGTCTTGTTCCATCCTAGAACCCACACCACCACTGTGGTTTTCATGCTCTTAGCCTCTTTCACTTCACCGTGAATGCTGGACCAATCCCTCTTGGTCATGACACTTAGTGTCTCCAGTCTATTTCAGACCTCTCAACCATGGAGCCTCCCCACATGGTTTGTCTCTGATGCTAGGACCTTCACAGTCTCACTAGCACCTTTTTCATTACAGCTCATTCTGAGCTCTTCAGGACAGTCAAATGTCCACATGCACCCCTAGGATGCTCTGATAGTCCTCGCTCCCAGCGATACCTATATTCAAACATTGAATGGATTCACATGTTTAGTTTATTGTCAATGGTTTTTATCTCTTAAATAAGAGCTTAGAATATCATATCCAAATCATATACACATGCATATTCATAAGCAAGGAATTGCAAAATAATCCAATACTTATCTGTATTGTGTGTTTCTTCTCTGGTCCACAGGATCCTGCTTCGCTTTGCAAGCCTAGGGATTTCCTATGGACTTGGATGTTAGATCAGCACACAGGTTCCTCCTCAACACCAATAATTAATGTCCAGCCAGTACACCTTCACGCCAATTGGGAAGGAACAAATCATTACCATTTCCAGGTTTCATTTCCAGTACTGAGCTCCAATTTCACTACCCCATACAACACAAGAAACCACTCTCTTCTCTGCTCTTCAGTCCCTCAGGAATGTCTCCTTCTCTGTGCTCTTCAGTAGAAGGGAGTATGAGCCCAAGCCATTGTCCATTTAGTGTGCAACACCATAATGAATCTGTTTAGCCTGACAACACAAGCAATATAAGCAAACTCATCAACGTTATTGCTCTAAAACTGTAATCATATTTCACACCATTCACTATCAAGTATTGAGACACCAGGAGTGCGTCCACTCCCCAGGGTGTAATCAATATTGAAAACCCTTTCATGATTCGACATCAGGAAAGTGTGCACCCCTTTCCATTGTGTGCCATGTAGGCCTTATTCATACTCAAGCAATCTGCCATAATGGAAATAAAATCAAAACATGCTCTACATATTGAATTTAACAATTTGACATGCATATTATTAGCTAGGGTCACAAAACACTTATCCATTTGCCGAGGCAGTATTCCTTCGTTAAGGAGGAATGGGGGATCCCTTCTCTAAGTTGACAGTCCCTCGGTTTACCATCCCAACTCCTTTTTACATTTCATATCCACACATGC
>LPNX011002518.1:7480-17574 GCA_001517045.1 Pseudotsuga menziesii | reverse complement strand
ACTCATGTTGCTTACCAAACATGTAGTGCAGATGAGACATTTCCAAAATGTCCAATGGAGTTTCACCCGAAACCCATTTCCAAGATAGGGGAGAACCTCCCCTTAAAGTTTTGCTCCTTCAGGCCACCACACATGGTCTTCCTACAACATGTACCCCTGGCACATTCATCAAGTAGCCAAATAGTCAATCATTATCTGATAATACAATCCAAATTGATTGTTCCATAACCAAGCAATGCCATTAGTAATTAAATTCAATAGGAATTTGCAATTCTGTCTACTACACAAATTGATTTGCTTGGCAATGAGGTGATCCTTATTTGTGGGTCTCTTGTAAGTAGCACCACTATTCCCATTATGATTTTATGCTTACTAGCATAACATGAACACCCACTTACAATGCGTCCTCGTAACACAATTCTATGCAAGCCAATAGTGATTAGTAGTTGTTAGCAATTTCTTAAATATGAAATTTACAAATTTAAATTGACAATTCATTCAACATACAAACTATTTTCACAACCATGAGACTATTCTCATGAGGTTTGGCTCTTTCACATGGTAGATTCTGGTCTTTGTCATGGTCTTACCCACTTTTTCATGCCCCAAACAATCTACCTGAAATCTGAACTTCAATCAGCCACACACTTGGTAAGTCTTGATGCATATAACTTTTTCCATTGCTGCAACAATCACTGAAGCATTTCTAGAATTATAGAATTCAAATACTTCCAGCTGTTAGCACATTAATATTACCAAAACTCATTTACTTCACGCAATCATTATCATACTAAAATTGCAAGGTATAGTCACATCATTTATGCCAAAATGAAATGTTTAGATACTCCTTACTTCACAAGCGTATCATTTGTACCACCTTTCCTTTCCATAGAGCATTTCCAGCATCTAACCGATCATGACTACCCTCTTCATGCACTTACTATCCTGCATCCATAACAACTCTTGAAATGGTTCCAGAATTATCATCAATTCATCATTTCAGCCATTAGTTATTCATAATGACACATGCACTATCTCGATGCATTCATGCAATGCATCACAACATTTGCGCCCATACTTATGTATGCATATATACAACATTTACTCATACTTTTCATATGCATCTATTCAATGCATAACCACAAGATTTATGAAATATTTTAATGCATATCCACTCAAAGCTACCTTGCATTGATTCGGGAATACTATGCATTCAAACATACCATGCATGGCCTAACCATGACTACTTCATATAGGATGCATTACTATAATCAAGACCATCACTACTTACTTTCTTTGGGATACTAAGCTCATAACAACATATACATGCATGATACATTTTCTGTATGAATGTAGTGTAAATTTCAAATACCCACATGGTATGAGACCTCTTGCTTTTACCACTCCATGCAATGGATCCTATTTACACCCTTGACATTACCAGTTTGGTTGGTCTCTTGCAGGAGATTGCAGAATTCGCTCACCAACTTTTGATTCTGGACTTGTTGCCTTGTCCCTTTCTCCATAGGGTTGCTGGTCACATTCTCAGCATCATGAACATATTCAGCCATGTCCATGTTTTCGTTGGTTTTCCCACTAATTCCAACACTAATGCAATAATTACCATTAGTGGTTCATTATAAATGTATAATTCTCACTACTCTTACCAACATGTAATATCCCATGCATGCAAGGCATATCATCATACATTTTATGTACAAAACTTATAAAATGTAATTATAATTAACAAGACAAGGTTTAAGGAAATTTCCCTTTTCAAGTCCTTCATCTTTGCATGGAACTCCTCTTCCACAAAACAGCTGGTTTGACTTCATAGTCCTTGCTACTTCTAGGCATGCAATTCTTGGATTTGTCCCTATTGACAGTAGCACATTTCTCTTTCAAGCAATCACTAGTACATTGCTGCTCCGTGCTCAAATTTTGGTGACTCTCCCTAGTTCCCTATTGGATAAGCTTTCCAATGCCTATCCACATGCTTCATTCTGACCTCGGGTGTGAAAACCACACCACTTCTAAAATGATGATTTTCACCAATTTTAGGCAAAACACACAACTGTATTTTTGGTCTGGAATGCTAACTTCAGCCACCTAGAATTCTTCTTCCTTTTCAGCCCTGAAATTGCTAAAAAATCCACTGAAAAACAGTTAAAAATCACGGAGAAATCCCTCTGGAAAAACCCAAAATTTATTTTTCCCAATCGGATCTCTTTCCAACTAAATTTCTGACACTTCAACGATCTAAGCAACAAATTTCTTCGGTGCTCATTGACGGCCCTATCAATAATAATTTTTCGTCGTATCGGTGGTTCCATCGACTATAGTTTTTCGATGTGAGCCTTCCGGACCATTTATCGGTGATGCTAAGGTCTGTTGCATATCGACAATCGAAAACACTGATCACTACAGCATCGACGATCAGAATCGTTATTCATTGGATGGATAGTCTCTTAGGCAGCCGCAACAGTGGGCAGCGATCCCATTGTGGGTTCCGCAGACCCTAATACTCCATCGGTTATCAGAAGTTCTATCCACTGCGGCATCGGCGGTCGAAGCAACTAACAACTGTGGCATTGGGTGGATAGTGTCTTAGACTGCCACAACGGTGAGCAACAAAGTGACTGTGGGTTCCGTGGACCCTTCATTGATTGTCGGAAGCACTAACCGTCAGAAGGATAGTTCATTTGACAGCCGCAACGGCGGACGTACAAACAGCAAAACTTTTTTGATGTTCATTAGCGGTCCGATCTTCTAACATTTTCCAACGACGTCCATCGACAGTCTCATCATCTAAAATTTTCCGATGTTTTCTTCACTTAGACGAAATTTCAGAAAATTCTCCCTCTTTGCATCGGCTCCTCAAAGAATTAGGCTTCGCTGACGTTTTGGCGGTCTTCGAAAGATCTCTGCTGAAACTGCGGCTCTTCCTTCAACTAATAATCGCCGATCCACTTCACTAGTCTTCGACAAATTCATCCTCTATTTGTCGGCGATCCCATCTTCTAGTCATCGATGATCCAATCAGCTAAACTTTTCCGATCGTCGATGGTCTCGTGACTTAGAAAATTTTTGGGAATTTTCTTCTTGGTCTTCTGCCGCATCGGCTCCGCAAAGAACTATTTATTTTCGACGATGATGACATTTTGGTGACCTCATTGGCTAATCATCAGCGATTCAATCCTATAATCATCGTCGATCGCCGATGATTTCATGACTTAGAAAAATTTTCGAGAAGATTTTATTTTTATCCTTCTTTCTGCCGCCACTTTCGACGGCTTCACCAACTAGCATCTTGTCTTTTCTGTTGATGTTTCGGTGCTCACGTTTTTTGTCCTCCACCGACGTATCATCGATGCTTTCATCGTCTAATTTTTGGCGAAAATTCCTTTTTTCTCCTCTACGCCTTCACCTTTTTCCTGTCGACGTATCGACGTTTCCATCACCTAATTATCGACGATCCAAACAACTAATTATCGCCACCATTTCGACAATATTTAGCTATACGGATCCGACATATCAACGTTTGCATCTTCTTTCTTCGTTCGATCGCCGACAACTTTTGAACTTTATCGAATTCCAAAATTTTCAATACTTAGAAGATTTTTCCTTCGCACGATCAACTAATTGTCGTCGATCCAAACAACTAAATTCCGTCAATCGCCTGATGGCTTCTTTCGAATGCTATTTCAACTAAAAGGGGTCGGCGTTTCGGCGGTCTTCAGTTGTTCTCCGCTGAAACTATGGCTCCAACTTCCACTAATTTTCTCCGATGGCCGACGAACATGTAGAGAAATTTCACAATTTTTCTTCCTCCACCGTTGTATCATCGACGGTTCCCTCAGTTGTATTTCACCGATCAAATCGACTAGTCTTCGCCGTCACCGAGATTTGTATCAAGCGGTCGTTAGAATAATCCATCCACTGCATTGGAAGGGCTTCCCACTAAGTCTTCCGATGCGTCGACGGTCTATCACTTAGAAATTTTTCAACAAAATTTTTCCAGAAAAATTTTCCATCATAATTTCTTATCTTTGTTGGGCAGAAGGCAACCTGCCTCTACTAGGTGATCTTTCATGGCCCTTTGAGGCCCAAATGCTGCAATGATGGATCTATCACTGAATCTTCACAGCCCATTCAGGCCCATGCTGCAACCTTTACTCTGATGCCACACTGTAACGTCCCCGACCCTTTTACCGGTGAAGAGGACGCTACCGAACCATCAAAAACCTCATGCAACTAGCCACATGAACATGAACACACATATAATACTAAAATACAATGCTTGAAACATAAAACATACAAGGATGCATATAGTTACTCAACATACAACGAAAGAAAGCATATACATTCAAGCATCAACATGTTCATCGTGATTCATGAAACAGTAAATGCAATTTTAGAAGCAAAATGGACAAGAATACTCATCTTGTAAGAACTCATCCCGCAACCAGCTACGTCATTGTAACATTCCACCCAACCATAGGTCAACATGCTCATCAATCTCTCAGCAACACTGCCACCCCCGAGTTGGGCATGATTCCCCAAGGAATAAGGGATTAAGCAGGCTTACACATAGCCAAGGATACACAATACAGCCAAGTCAACACAGTTGGGTTTATCAGGCCGTCAAGGAGCTAGGAAAGGCTGAATGCTAAACTGGTGTGCTGATGGAAGATCTAAAGACGCCTACACCGGAGCTAGCTTGATTTCTAAGACACCCACACACACCCAACACTAGGAATCAGTCCCTTCTTTGCTTCACAGTCCCTCAGGCCCTGACTTCCCTTGCCAGTTCTCTTCCGGGGTTGTGGAGAAGAAATCCAGCCATCTAACTCTCTTTGTATGGCTCCCAAACCCAGGTTTCTCAAGCATACCTAGCCTTTAATCCCACTCCACATAGTACGAAGACCAACCACTGCATACTCGCAGTAAAACAATTAGTTCGCAGATGTGTGAAGAAAACCAATGGAAACAGGGTGACAACACAAAATGGTGAACGCAGCTCAAGCCAAGCAAGACGACTCAGATTTGTACTTGTCCCTAGCGTTGCAAAAACAACACAGCAGCAACCCCAAAAGGTAATTGCACACACACAACAACCCAAACCAGTGGAAGAACAACAGCCCCAATCTCACAATGAAACCACGACAACATTACACAATCCGTAACTAGGAGAGAAGCCAAAATCTCAGCATTGACAGGGGAAAACACATACGCAGACCACAAATCGGCAGGGGAAAACTTACACAGCCAAAATTGTGCCTCTCAGGACACTCTTCAAGCTCGCTGCATGAGAACACACCCCCGACATACGCGTGAGGTAAAACAATACTCCTTACCTCCAGGGAAAAACTTGCACAGACCACAATAAGCCAAAGGTTGAGAGCAGACCCTCCGACTGCCTGCGTGAGATGAACAAGATGAAACCATGAGTGGAAGAGTGGAGAGAATGGTGACCGTCCCCCTGCCCTCCACGTGAGAAGAGCGAACCTGCTAGTGGAGTGTACGTGGGGCAAAGACTGGCAGTCCTGCCACCGACCACTTCCCAGCCATAACAACTCCCAACTAACAACATGAGTTTTAAATGGGTGGTCGACACATGGCAATCTCCCAATGGCTCCCATGGGTTAGACAGTCCCCCCCCTTAACCTTAGGAAATCATGCCCTTTTCATTAAGGTTGCACTGTCGTAGCTAGATGTAGGTTCATTTTAATTAATGTGCATATGTACATGATGCAAAAACTATTATGTGCCGGATAGCACGATATACCATCGGCAACGATCCCAATTGCCAAAACATAACACAACCAAATCGATGGTGGGGCTTTTGCCTTTAGCGCCACACCATGATTAATTACAATATACACATCATGTATATTTTAATGCAACTGGGGTCAAAACTAGGGGTATTACAATTGATCTAGTCCATAGGAATGGAAATCTCACTCCATTGTTTTAAAGTATGAGAATTGTGATTTGTTCTGCCCTAGTTTTGTGGCTTTGTTGAAGTATTTGGCATATGTAGGAAATTTGCTCATCAAGTTGCTAGGGTGTAAGCCAGATCTATGAATTGAAGGTGTACGCTGAGGCTACCCTTCCTTGGTGAATTTCGCTAGGAGATTTAATAGTTTTTAATTTGTCATACTTCATAGGGGTTTTGTTTAATACATACAAACAAAGGTTGGAGGGGATAATTTTGAGATTTCATATGCCTTAGGGATTGGCACTAGTTTGCATTACCCTTGCATTACCCATACCACAAAGAAAGACCTCCAGTTTAAGGCTAACTCGTCACATCACCTTGTTCCCTAATTACCATAACCTAACAATACTATCCTAGGGAAGCCCCCTTCTTATTGGAGAAGAGCCTATTGTAAGTGCTTAGTGGTGGTTATTAATGTAATAGTGGTTAGCACCTCTAAGTCATAGTTGGGCTAGTTGTGCTCTTTGGAGCTTTAACAATACCTACTAGTACATGTAACAGGTTGCAGATAACTTCTTTAATGTGATAGCAAAGCAAGTGATGATATTGTAGTGATAGATAGACTATTTAAGGCTACTAGAAACCATTAAAGAAATATCTTGGCCCTTCACACGTGCACCAATTAATTCCTCTATAATGATATATAGCCTATTTAAGGTTGCTAGAACTTCAGGAGGATGATATTGAGTTATCTTTTTCAGTTGTTGATTTTGATCCAACTTGTAGGTACTCTTGTAGTAGATAGCAGTTATATCAAGTGAATAGCACCAAAAACTATGGAGTACTCTAGCATTGGGTGTTTAATTTTAGTTGCTTTCGATAGGTAGGAAGTGTTGGAAATTTAATTAGCATCGGACAATACTGCAAGTTTGAAAATCACCTTATTCGAAGAAGGTTCCTTGGATATTAACCCTAGAATTTTTATCCTTTAGGATTGTTGTAAATTAATGTGTGAAACAACAATGGAAAATCACAATAATTCCCTTCTTAGCCCAAAATCCATGTCAATTCGTGTAGAAAAGATACGAATCATTCCAATGAGTTTGCAACCTTCTATAGCAACTTCACATACATAAACCAAATGAGAACTCTTCTTATACAACATACATAACATCAAACACAACAAGGATTAATTGTTGTGTTATTATATTCAATCTTAGTGTTAAGTCCCTTTGTGGTTTTCTCTTAAGTGTGTCAAATAAACAAGATAATTAAGAGTTGGTAATAACCATCCCAAGAAGATAAAATGTTGAAATCAAATATGCACTCAATATGTTGACAATTGGAAATCTTATATTTATATATGCTTAATAAATGAAGTAATACATACCATAGCCTCCTCTCAAGATGAGGACAAAATACAACCACCCTAGATACCCTATCTAGGGTTAGTCAACAAACCCTAGCTCCTCAAGTGCAAGAATCCATCCAACCCTATCTTCAAGGCAAGAAGTCCTCCTCTTCTTCCCCAAATACATCTAAGGGTTTTCAAACCCTAATATCTAGCCTTTAAGAGATGAAACCCTAACCCTAGAATCCAAGATGCTCCAAGAGAGCAAGAAACCCTAAACCCAAGAGAGAGATCAAATGTATAAAGAAGAATCTCAAGAGAGAGAAATTGTCCACCTCCTCATCGTATGCTCCACTAGAGTTTCCTCATGAACCCTAGTGTTTCACTAAGAGAGCTCTTCGAAGAAGAGATAAAAATGAATGCGTTATGTGTTGTGTTGTTTGGAAAGACTCTCTCCTTCCTCTATTTATATGAGAGATAAGGGAGGCCAACAATATAACACATGTCTGGTTAATCCTTAAAAGCAAAAAGTAAGGCACACTGAAGTGAAGCGTTCCACTTGTATAGTACAAATGTGAAACTTCAATGATGAAACTTCAAATGTGAAACTTCAATGTATAGTAACTACCTCTTGCAAGAGCATTGTCAAATCCCTAGTCATCCCCAAGGTATCTGCAGTTCTATTTGTATCCCTATACATTTCATCGCATATCAATTTCATTCCATTCAAGTGCCCTTTGCTTATTGTTGGCCTTAACCATGTGATTACTAGCACTCATGCAAACTATTCTAAACCTCTTTAAGGAGGATTTGAACCTCAAACCAATCTTCATCTACAATAGGTTGAACTGTAGATTATTGCAAGCTAGTTTTTGGCGATTTAATGAATCTTTGGATTGAGGTGTTGTGCCAAGAATCGGACAATGCCATGCATGTGATGTTTCACATAACTTGGTGAAAAGATCAAATGAGATGTCTCCAAAATCATGGATCCATGTCTTGGCTATGCACAAGATACTCTTGCTACTACTCTGAATAGTTACTGTTGGTTGCAAAGCTGAGTGCACTGAGCGACACAAGCAAAACATGGACTCAAATGGGTGGGGCTCCTCAATTGCATTCTTGCATTCATATTCTAGAGCAATGCCATTGGTTTGGTAGCAAGGAGTATTCTATAACTCCATAGGAACATGGGGGATGAATATGGTTTTGTCAAAAGTCACAGGAAAGGTAGGAAACTGTTGCCTGTTGCCAACAAGAACTCACAACTAAGCAAAAAAAACCAATAAGAATATTCTTGGATCATGATGTAATAACATAATCATTGGACAAAGATTGTCAAAACATTGGTGGCATTGTGAAGTTAGAGGAGTTAGCTATAAGCTCAATCCCAAGGGCTCTTGTCTGCAATCCACATGCACAACCACAATTTATGTTTATTGTTGGTACAACTGCATTTCAGATCTTGCTTTTCAATGGCCTTGACAGAGCATCATCAATCTATGAACTTAGAGGTAATGTATTCCCTTTTGAAGAGTAATTCAACTTCAAATGTAACCTCACCATTTTTAGCATCCTCAAAGAAATTAGAGCATTGAAGTTCAGAGGATTTATAGAGGTAAAACTTCATGATTATCTTTGCCTATTCTATTTTCAGAGTGTCATGACAAAGTAACGTGGAAATTGCACATATTCATTGTGTGTTTACTTGTATTGTCTCGGGTGCATTCACAGTAGAAATTGACACCCTTCATTTTTATGAGTTGGATTAATGAGTCTAATTGTTAAAGGGTGGATTTATAAGAAGCTTTCTATTTTGTGTCAGTGTTTCAAATGGTTCGAACTAAAGAATTATTAGAGCTACTGAACACCCTAATACTTATTGCTGTTAACGACACAATCACTATTAATAAAGAAACTCTCCAATCTGTTCTAACTTGTTTGCAGGATTCACAAGCTCAGGTAGAAATCCTCCAAACTGAATCACAACTCCAACACAACATAGTACAAAGAAGGAATCAACATTATGAACTAGTTCTTATTTAAAACAACCCTGTTTTTGAGTTTGATAATGATTCCCATCAGATGTCAGGAAATAGCCCAAATCAATGAAGCAAAGTCAGATTCGAAAGATGAAGCATATCATGAATGTAATTAGCTTAATCTTTCCAAGCCCATCATCACTCCTTGGGAAGAAATTAGGAATAACTAACACAAAACAAGTATTGGATATGATGAGGAAGTGACCTTTCATATTTTAGATTATGGTAGACTAATCCAGTCTCATAGTTCTGGACTCCTTCAAGAAGATTCATCTTCACTTGTTCTTGTTCAGCATAGATGCCAACATTGTAATCCAATTGGCCACACGAATCATTGGTGTTTCGATCTCCATCATTTTCAACATTGTGGGAAGCATAATCATTCTTTAGATAGATGTTCAAAACTAAAGAAACTTGCAAGATTGGTCATCAATAGCCAAGAAAATATATTAGTCATACAAAAGAATTCAGTCTTGTGTTTTGACACAACTTGTAGTAGAAAGTATTCCTACTTCTCATTTTTTACTTGACTAGGGAGATTGGCATGGATTGAAAGCCATGCTTCAAATTTCCAAGCATTGTCATATACTGGAACAAGTGAGCTTGAGCTACAGTCAAAACTAGAGCCACCAGCTAGAGCTCGACTCAAAGATGTAGCCAGTAGGCTGTTAAAATAGTAGCTACAAAGAAAGTATTCATGCATGCATAAGACTTAAATTAGGAAACCAGTTGTATTTAATTTACTTTTCCTAAGTTTAGT